>JAVKPL010015454.1:0-124557 GCA_032173675.1 Gastrolobium villosum | reverse complement strand
GAAGGATGTGTAGGAAAATTTGAATTCTCATATTAAATGAGAATTATAAAACCCTTGATATTATTACTCAAAATCTAAAAACTCCTTACTATAACTTTTTTTAAAAAAGTACTTTTCTTCCCGCTATTTTTTAATATATTTATCAGTGACTTTGTCACCAGTGAAATCACGTGCAAGTGCGTGCTTTAGTCAATGGTTTTTTTTTCGTTTTTTTGTATGCGTAGACCTTTAATTAATATCAAGGGCGTAATATAATATAATTAGGGGCAGATACCTCACGTAATTAGAAAACGGAGAGGGCAAAGGAACAAGAAAGACTGCCTGATGACGTGGCAATTCGATCCCATCCGAAACAAAAACGAACCTAGACGCCCACGAGCAAAAATCCAAGTGGGAGCCACGTGGCAAAAAAGCCTTGAGTTAGAGTACTTTCGGTTGGGTAATTTTAATGAAGGTTTTTTTTTGAATTATTATTCTCATGTTACATAATAAAAAAATTATCTCCTACACACACAAACTCAAGATGGATTTCATTTTATTTTTATTTTTTCTCTTCCTAAAAGTGGACCCCACATACATTAATGAATATGTAGGAGATAATAATTATCTTCTACTACATGAGAAAAATATTATTATTATTTTTTTTTACACTTTGTAGAGCGAATCAGAGGTGGGACCAGGACCGGTGCTTCATCAGCACTGGGCTTTTAAAAGAACCCGTGCTTTAACGTGTCATTGTCCTACAACTACTACAACCTCTCGCCGACAACATCACAATGCTTCACACGCCCCGCACCTCACCAAAAACCCCTTCATCTCCCCTCTCTCTCTTTTTTCAAAGAATCCTTTCCTCTTTTTTTTTAACAACTAGGCACGGAAGGAATATAAAAGGAATAATTAATGAAATTATGTAAATAATAGCAATTTGGTTTTTTAGATATATAAACTTCTTGCTCGATTAATTACTTGATATATTTATTAATTTATCGATTATTTAATTAGTTTAACATATTATAAACGTGGCACTCTTAAGATTATTTTTTTATTATCAACTCAAGGCTCAAACTTAAAATTTCTGATTAAAAGATACATTATTCCATAACAATAGCTTTAAAACTTGTGTATTATTATAAAATGTTTATTATCTTAAAAATCATTTGAATAAGGTGTGATGCTGGTTCACGTCTCATGTAATCGTTAAGTATATTTGCAATTTGAATTTATTTAAAATTTTAAAATCAAAATTATCAACATATAACTGTTTAATAAAATATGAAATATTTTTATAATTTAGAAGGGAAATTCAAATTTGATTTAATTTTTATAAATTTGAATATAAATAGTAAAAATAATTAGGATGCATCAGGTGAACATGAACTTGGAAGAAAATAAGTTAAAAAAAAAATAAAAAATTAGTGACGCCAGTATTAACTTGATATGTATGCATTGTGTTTTATATAATATTAAGAGGAAGGTTATACTTATAATTTTTTTTTTACAACTTCTTACCACCATATTTTAACACCATTAATTTTCGTCAATCAACCGTTAGGATTTTTACAAATTAAACTCATTAATTAATTATTAATTCACAATAAATCATAACCGTTGATTGACGGAACTCAACGATGTTATGATATGATTGTAAGAGATTTAAAAAAAAAAACGATTATATCTATAACCTTCCTCAATATATAATATTAATTTTGTTATTTGAAATTTAAAAAATTCACAACTTTAACAATCTTCTTAGATTAATCATTAATCACACAACTTACCAACTTTTTGAAGATAAGAACTTCTTCTTCTCATTCAGAATCAATGAGATATAGAGTGCTACGATTAGAGAGGGAATTATAGGAAATACAAGTTCAAATATGATTTTTTAAAATTTATTTATACTGATATAAAAAATGAAAGGAAAGAGAAATAAAAAAATAAATGTATTATATATTATAGATTATAATTTTAAATAAATATATTTTTTGAATTAAAAGAAAAATACATTGTATTAATATCCCAAACAAAAAAAAAAACAGTTTTCTTCTTCATATATTTTTAGAGTTCATTTTTTCTAATGTTATTTTAAACAACTTAGTCTAATGTTCATTGAAACGACGTCGTTTTAGGGATAAAAATCATGGTATATTTATAATTTTAATTTATTTTAGGGTTATAATAGTCTTTATCATTCTATTTTTTAAACTTTTCAACCTGAAAATAACGTCGTTTCGGTGAACATTAGATAAAATTGTCTAAAATAACATTAGGTACTTGTTGTCCATATTTTTATCAAACATAATTCTTATGGGAAAAATATGTATCATTTTAAAAGATGTAAAATTGTGTCATTTTAAGTGAGAGAATGAAATAGATAAAAGAGGAGAGAGTGGACAAAAAAATATAAAAGTGTGGGTCTCACCTCTTTATAAGTGTAAAATGGCATAAGTTATGTAGGACAGATATTTTTCCCAATTCTTATTTTGCATAAATGTTTAAATATTAATTTTCGTGTATTTTTCTTTTTTTGAAAGATATTGTATTTTGTAGGAAAGACCAATGATAATTGATAACTATACTATTAGTTATAAGATTTTTTCTGACGAAGTTAATTGTCAGAATAATTGTTGAAGTAACTCCGCCACTGTAATGTTTCAAACACTTTGTAATAAAAAAAGTTTTCATCTTGTCATTTAATATGACACAACAAAATTTCCTATACACAACATTTTGTGGGAGCCATACTTTTTAAAACAAAAATAAATAAATAAAAATTAAGATACTCAAAACGAATCTCTATAACATTACACAATCATTTTTCCTACAACATAACTCTTATAAAACCCATAAAAAATCATTTTGATGTACCCAATTATTTATTTTTTTTACATATTTTACACTTTTTTTATCCTCTCATGTGTTAATTAACTTGATCATGTCATGTGAGACAATCATAACTATACATGGATGAGTTAATGATGATAAGGAAGAAGAGAAAAAAAAATATAAAAATTGGAAATTATACGATCATCACCGTTGATTTAATTATTAATGATTAAGATTCTTCAATATGATATGATCTTGTTAAAATTACTTTTTTTTTTTTTTCAAATTCTATCCATCGTCCCAAGTCCTGGCGACTCACAAGCATTTAAGATTTTTTTTTTGGTAACATTTTTTTTTTATATTTTAATTAAGAGTACTTGTACGGATAGAAAGTGACTAGTTTTATTACTTACTAATTTACACTGTACACTCATTTGTCCAGCATACGATTGATCAGAAGACAATGAAATAATCTTAAAATATTAACGTGACGCACAAATTCGCTGCTAAGTTAATATTTTAGTCCATCTCAAATCAGAAGAAAAATATTCAAGATTACAAGTCAACGAGAGAGGATTAACAAAATAAAATTGGGTCAATATTAGACACAGAGTATGATTGTATTTACAAATTCAAAAGTTTACATATTCTTATAATTATATTATGTAATGGGTAATATATATTACTTAAATATGTAACAATTTATATTACTCATAATACATAATATAATTTATAGGAATTTATAAATTTTGAGACCATATATAATACTAGAGGTTCCCAAAAAGTATTGTTAATGCTGTACTTTAGGAAACATTTTTTTAATGATTTTATTAGTTTTCTTGTGTCCCATTTGTCATTGATCAAAACAGGAAAGTGAATGTTTGTGCGAGTTAGCATAAAATTATTTAGCCATAATAAAATAAGGGTTTTTATTTCATCATTTAACATAACACAATAAACTTTCCTACACACATAATATTTTGTGAGACCCACACATTTTAAAACAAAAAAAGGAAAAAGTATGGCACGCAAAATAAATCTCTATAACATTACACAATCACTTTTCCTACAACATAATAAACATAAAACCCATAAATAAATTCTGTCTCGGAGTTAATGTAACAAAATGAAAAACCATGTGAACAAAATATTTGGTCCGCAGTTTTTTTCTGCTTATTTATATGTATAATGCCGATAAAAAATTTACTTACCTACTAATTATAATTATAAAATTATTTATCAAAAAAATATATATTTCGCACATGTTGATAAGTGAAGTTAGGTTCAATAAATTTCTCAAATTTTTTTTTTTTTAAATCACACTATGAAGTCAGTACGCTAAAAAAAAAATTCTCTACATATATAAATTAAAAACAAGATATTACCAAATGGGATAAATCAGCTTGAGCAATGTTGACTTTACCACCATTTTGGTGTGAAAAATTATTCATGTCGCTGTTGGTGTGTTAAGTGAGAAGGTGGCATAAATCAACCCAATTTTAAATTGGATAAATTATGCTTATTTTATTTATTATTCTCTAATATCGTTAGATCAAAATCTAAATATAATCATGTTAGAAAGTGATACGTAAGATAAGTATACAAAAATATAGATAAAATAACTTATCCCATTTCAGATTGAATATAGAAAAATCAATTTCTCAACATATTATTTACAAAGAAAACAAAATAAAGAAAGGATATATTACGTAAAGGTTGATTGATCACCTTATCGTAATTCTGGAATAAAATTACTAAAGAGCATGAGATTGTTTGATTGTGTTATCATTTTTTTCTTCTTCTTAAAATTATTTATAAAATAGTTATGGAAATAATTATTTTTTATATTTTTTTGGTGTTTTGAAAATTAAATTTGATTCTAAAAGCAAAAAACAGACCCGTTTTTAACTTCTTCTTTTTTACAAAATAGAATTTACCTAACGAGTTTTTTTCTTCTAAAAATCAAAAAAATAATTTTGGAAACTGATTTCAAACAAACCCTATATATATCTCCAATGCAACAACAAAGGCAAGATTTTTCGTGAGTGAAAAATTTCAAAAAAATTATAAATTGAATAAAAATACTCACACTATATAAATCATAATAATTAAAATAAAAATAAGAATTAATTAGATTCAATACTAACACGAGAGAAACCACCAAATACAACAACTCACTTGTTGTCTCATCCAACGGACCAATATGCACTAGCCACTAATCATGATAGAAATAGTAACTGAAGTTTGTTAGAGTATAGTTATTGTTTGTTAAGAGTTCAGTTAGTTTATTAGAGTTTAGTTAATATTAGTTAGTTATTTTATTTCATATAGATGAGTAGAACTCTATATATATATTGCTGTATATCTCTTAAGCATGCATTGATACAGAAATAATATTCAGTTTTCAAATACATCATGGAATGCTCGCTTTCTGTTTTGGTATCAGAGCTCACATGAGCTCTGGTATTCTGCCTTCCTCATTCTTCTTGTTCTTTTGTTTCTGTAAACAATGGCGAATCCTGAATTTGCTTTAGACTTTAACACCAATCCTTCTCGTCCTCTCTTTTTACATCCTAATGAGAATCCTTCTTTGATTCTTGTGTCACCACCGCTGAACGGAAGCAACTATCACACCTAGGCCAGAGGTATGACAGTTGCCTTGTTTTCGAAAAACAAGATTTGCCTCATTGATGGTTCCATGAATCCTCCAGCAACAGATAATCCAGTTTATCCTCAATGGCAAAGGTGCAATACGATGGTGATGGCTTGGATTCATAGATCCATATCTGATGGAATTGCAAAATCCATCTTGTGGATTGAACGTGCAAGAGATGCATGGCTTGATCTACGTGATCGTTTCTCACAAACTGACATATTCAGAGTTTCTGATCTTCAAGAAGAAGTCTATAAGTTGCATCAAGGAAATTCTACGGTAACTGAATTTTTTAATCAGCTCAAAACCATGTGGGATGAGCTTGAGAATTTAAAACCTCTTCCTAACTGTGAATGTGATCCTCCTTGTGAATGTGGAGTGAGCTTGAAAATGCGAGACTATCGTGACAAGGACCACACAATCCGTTTTCTTAAAGGATTAAATGATCAGTATGCATCTGTTAGATCACAGATCATGCTCATTGATCCTTTCCCTAATGTCAACAAAGCTTTTTCGATTGTTGTACAACAGGAAAGGCAACTCAATTGTGATTCAAATGCTGGTGTTTTGAGTAATCCACAGAGTTTTGCTGGTTTCAATAATACTCAGGCAGCAACAGCAACTGGTTACAATCCACGAAGAAATTTTAATCAATTTGCTGGAAGGAATGGTAGAGGTCAAGGTCGTGGAAGGTTTAATGGAGGCCGTGGAAACAGAATATGTACACATTGTGGTCGTTCGAACCATACCATAGAGACATGCTATCAATTGCATGGCTATCCACCAGGGTATCGTGCACGAGTACCAGAAGTCCATGCCAGTAATCTTGCATCCAGTGTGAATGATGATGGTGCAACAGATCGTGTTCAACAACAAACTGAGAACACTAATTCTCAAATCACTCCTGAGCAGTATCAACAACTCATGACAATTCTTCAACACCCAAACAACCAATCCACACACGTTGCAAATATTGCACAAGTCTCACATTCTGACACAAACACCTCAGGTATATCGCATAATCAGTGGATCATAGATACTGGAGCCACCGATCATATAAGCTTCGTTGCTTCTAATTTTTCTTTCCTTCGGAATATTAATCCTATAACCATAAAATTACCTGATGGTTCACATGTTACTTCGCATCAATCTGGTTCGGTCATTTTATCTTCTAGACTCACTTTGTTAAATGTACTTTATGTACCTCATTTTCGTGTGAATTTGCTTTCTGTTACACAACTTCTTTCATCCATCGATTGTTATCTAACTTTCCATGTTCACTTTTGTTTGATTAAACAGACTTTGTCCCAGGAAACGGTTGGTTCTGCTGATCTTCAGAATGGCTTATATGTGATAGTCCAGTGTATGAAGATGCCTCAAGATCTTGATACACAAAGTTTGAACATTTGTAATTCTGTTAATAAATCTAGCATATCAGATGTTTCTCTTTGGCACAGACGCTTAGGCCATGTCTCTAATTCTGTGTTATATAGAATGTCATCTCAGTTTTCCTTTATAAATTCCAACCATATACATCCTTGTGATGCTTGTCATTTAGCAAAACAAAAACACCTCTCATTCCCTGTTAGTATGAATAAAAGCAATAATGCATTTGATTTGTTACATGCTGATATTTGGGGGCCCTTTAGTATTCAATCTATTCATGGTCACCGATTCTTTTTAACTCTAGTAGATGATTTTTCGCGATTTACTTGGGTGGTATTAATGAAACATAAGGGAGAAACCCGCAATCATATCCAAAATTTCTTTGCTTTTGTTGAAAATCAATTTCAAACAACTATTAAGATTTTTCGATATAATAATGGACATGAGTTTGCCATGAAAGATTTCTTTTTACAAAAGGGAGTAATCCATCAAACAAGTTGTGTAGAAACACCACAACAAAATGCCAAAGTTGAAAGAAAACATCAACACTTGTTAAATGTTGCACGAGCTCTATGTTTTCAGTCATCTTTACCTCTTTCATTATGGTCCTATGCTTTAACTCATGCTGTGCATCTTATAAATCGGGTTTCATCTCCCATAATCAATGGTATATCCCCTTATGAAAAGTTGTATACCATTCCCCCCTCCCTCATATATTTACGTGTTTTGGATGTTTATGTTTTGCATCCACTATCCAATCTGGTCGTCTTAAGTTCTCTCCTCGAGCCAGAAAATCTGTTTTTCTTGGATATAGAGCTGGAACTAAGGGCTTCTTATTGTATGACCTTGCTTCTCATGCCATTTTTGTATCACGTCATGTAGTTTTTTATGAAAATCAATTCCCTTTTCAACTCAACTATCCTGAATCTCCAGAATGCTATGTTTTACCACCTGATCTCACCAATTCCTTTGACATGGAAGTTGATTTACCTTCACTAGATACACCTAACTCATCCAATTCTTCCTCTCCTTCTACAATGATAATCAATGACACATCTGCACCTTTAGATAATCTTCCCTCTCCACAATATTACTGCCTAACAATCAATCAGTAGATGATCCACTCATTAGTAATTCCACTTCAAATGTTCTACCTCCTCGTCGGTCATCTCGTTCTCGTTCTGCACCAACATACTTAATGGACTATCACTGTGGTTTTTCTGCTGCTCAGCATAATACATCTACTCCAGGTTTGTCTAAAACAACATCTTCTGTCCTTTCTTATCCTTTATCCTCTGTCTTTTCTTATGATATTTGTTGTGCTGCTTATAAACATTTCTGTCTTAATTCTTCCACACACGTTGAACCACGATCTTATTTGCAAGCCATCAAGCATACACACTGGGTCCAAGCTATGCAGGCTGAACTGTCTGCACTCCCACTCAATGATACATGGTCTTTAGTTGAATTACCAAGTGGCAAGCAACCCATAGGATGCAAATGGGTTTATAAAATCAAGTATCATTCTGATGGGTCCATTGAACGGTTCAAGGCGAGGCTGGTTGCAAAAGGTTTTAATTAATTGGAAGGAGTTGATTATTTCGATACCTTTTCTCCTGTTGCTAAACTTACTTCTGTGCGCACTCTCCTAGCTGTTGCAGCCATCAAGGGTTGGCACTTGACTCAACTAGATGTAAATAACGCTTTTTTACACGGTGACTTGAATGAGGATGTATACATGGAGATTCCTGCAGGATTATCTGTTCCTGGCAACACTCGCAATCTTGTTTGCAAATTGCAGAAGTCCCTATACGGCTTGAAGCAGGCGAGCAGGCAATGGTATGCCAAGCTCTCTTCTGCCATGCTTTCGCTTGGATATCAGCAAGCTCATGCTGATCATTCCATGTTCACTTTCCAATCTGGAAACTCTTTTACCGTCTTATTGGTATGCGTCGATGATGTTATTTTATCTGGAAATTCTGCTGCTGAGATAACTTGTGTAAAACAGTTTCTTGATCTTCAATTTAAGATCAAGGATCTTGGCCCATTGCGTTATTTTCTAGGACTTGAGGTAGCTCGTTCAGATACTGGTATTTCTCTTAATCAGCGCAAATATGCATTAGAGTTGATTGCTGACGCTGGTCTCTTGGCTGCGAAACCAGTTCATACTCCCATGGATGCTTCCACTAAGCTTGGTCGTCATCATGGTACTCCTCTTTCAGATGCAGCTCCCTATCGCCGCCTCATTGGTCGATTACTTTACCTGATAACCACGAGACCTGACATATGTTTTGCTGTCCATCAGCTTTCTCAATTTGTTTCTTGCCCTACTGGTCTTCATCTGGATGCTGCTCACCGTATTTTACGTTACCTCAAGTCATCTCCTAGTGCTGGTTTATTCTTTCCCTCTACTGGTTCTCTCTCTGTTAGTGCTTTCGCTG
This sequence comes from Gastrolobium villosum, assembly GCA_032173675.1. Taxonomy (NCBI): domain Eukaryota; kingdom Viridiplantae; phylum Streptophyta; class Magnoliopsida; order Fabales; family Fabaceae; genus Gastrolobium; species Gastrolobium villosum. Next base: position 115,251 of record JAVKPL010015454.1, on the reverse strand, counting down.
ATGCCGATTGGGCTTGTTGCCCAGACACTCGCCGCTCAGTATCTGGCTTTTGTGTCTTCATTGGCTCTTCTCTCATTGCTTGGCGTAGCAAGAAACAGTCCACCGTTTCACGTTCATCGTCGGAGGCAGAATATCGAGCTCTCGCTGGCTTATCCTGTGAGTTACAGTGGTTGCAGTTTTTGTTCCAAGATCTCCATCTTCCATGGACAAAACCCGCTTCGGTTTTCTGTGACAATCGCTCTGCAATCTATCTTGCTTATAATCCTACTTTTCATGACAGATCCAAACATATTGAGTTGGATTGTCATGTTACACGAGAGAAAATCTTGTCTGGCTTACTTCGCTTGCTTCCTGTTCTCTCTTCAGCTCAGTTGGCGGATGTGTTCACCAAGCCACTATCTGGTCCTTTGTTTCACTCCTTTCTCTTCAAGTTGGGTGTTGTCAATCTCCTACGCCCAACTTGTGGGGGGGTAACACGAGAGAAACCACCAAATACAACAACTCACTTGTTGTCTCATCCAACGGACCAATATGCACCAGCCACTAATTATGATAGAAATAGTAACTGAAGTTTGTTAGAGTATAGTTATTGTTTATTAAGAGTTCAGTTAGTTTGTTAGAGTTTAGTTAATATTAGTTAGTTATTTTATTTCATATAGATGAGTAGAACTCTATATATATATATATACTGCTGTATATCTCTTAAGCATGCATTGATACAGAAATAATATTCAGTTTTCAAATACATCATGGAATGCTTGCTTTCTGTTAAATACAAAATAAAATCATTTTTATTTATTTTATATTGACATATTTAAATAAATATCAAATATATTTGAGATTGACTATAAAATCAAGTAAATTACTTTATATCCAATAATTAAATCCTAACTGTATTTTTCTTAACTTATTTGTTTATTATATATTGATATTTAAATAAGAATCCAATATATTTGAGATTTGATATAAAACAAAACTAAATTTATCATGTGTAAATCTATTTTTTTATCGAACTTTTAAACTCTAACTCAATTTTATATTCTTATGTTATTTATTTAATTATTATACATTAATATTTAGCATACAAAAAACATGTTTGAGGACAAAACTAAAATTTAGGTGACATTAGGAGAAGTAAAACAAATGGGTTAGATGAATTTACATTTTTATTTTTTGATACTTAATGTACCGTATGTTTAGTATTATAAAAATGGCTTTAATGTATCTAACGTGAATGTAAATAAATTATTTATATTCATTACTAAAATGATATCGTTTTGGGTTAAAAAAATTAAAAAATTATAATGAAAAAACTATTATAATCTTGAAATAAATTATAATTACAAAATACCTTAATTTTTATCTCAAAATAATATCATTTTGGACTTACCATAAATAAATTATGTATTTTAACAATAGTGAATCCTATAAAAATATCTGAAAATATTTCCGGAACTTAAAAAAGAAGAAGAAGAAGGTTATAGATGTTATGATGTGACCGCATTACGTGGAATGGATAATTCCAGGTTATGCATTGCAATGCGCAGAGTGGAAGACGTGTTTCATACCTTGATATCACGTGGCAGCATATATAATTTTCGGGAAAACTATTTGAACTTTATTCACGGCGAATCTGACTGAATAGAGATCAAAGTATCATTGTTTAACAAATTTTTAATCTAAATGTCACATTAACACTGTATTTTTTATCAGATACGTTATATAATTCGCTACAATTAGTAAATTATGTTCATCAATAATATTTTGTGACACATGATCATATTACATATTAAATTCGTTATCATTATTAATGAAGGGTTTGTATTTTCTAAGGTTACTTTAGATAAATTTATCTAATGTTCACCGAAACGACGTCATTTTAGGGTGGAAATCATGTTATTTTCATAATTTTAACTTATTTCAGGGTTATAATAATCTTTATTATTCTAATTTTTAAATTTTTCAACTTCAAAACGACGTCATTTTGATGAAATTAGACAAAATTATCTAAAATAACATTAGATACTTTTTTATTAACGAATTACGTATAATCATATTTTTTATGTAAAAATGCGCCACGTGTTGGCCAACGATATTTGTATAAATTTTTTTTTTTTCAAAAAGCGGCACACTCCGAATCTGACCCCTTGAACTTAAATTTTTAGTATATGCTTAGATTAAATATGTAATTTGTTATGAAATTAAACTCTACTCATCAGTATTATTTAAAAAAGTAAATGAAATAAAAAATATTCAAATATTTCCTTTGTAATTTGGGAAAAATGTTTATACTTTTAAATGATACAACTTATATCCTTTCATTCTCACAAAGAAATGTGTCCACACCTTTTTTTTTGTCAACTCTCTCCTTCTTTATCTATCTCTTTCTCTATCTTAAAATAACATAATTTTATATCATTTAAAATGACACACACTTTTCTCTCATAAATTAGATGAGTCACGCCTTTTTTCTAACAGTAACAGTAACTAATCCAGCATAGTTTGAAGATTAAAATCTATTCCTCTTCAATGTTATCTACTTCGATGCTATATTAAGCGGTTAATGTACTAAAATTTCGTATGTGAATATTAGGCTACCACCCGAAAATGACAGATTAAAAAGAGAAATATTTATTATTGCAGTATAATAATTAAACGGAAATAAAGTTTAATTTAAAAAATTAAAAAAGGGGAAAATATAATAAAAAATATTCTATTCTATAACCTGATCCGTATATATAAAAGCAAGTGGGAGCTTTCAATGTTAGCCGAAATAGAACATTGTAAATAATATGCATAAATTATGGAATAAACTAATTTTATGTTAAAGAAAATAGTTTCTTTTATGTGAATGACATAGAATTAAGATGGTTTTTTTTTAATAAGATCCACATCAATTTTATCTTATAACATAAGACATTTTCTTTTCATGTAACATGAGATTAATTTATATCATAAATAAAAAAACTAAAAAGATTCTGCAGTTAAAATCGTTTTAACAACCAAAGATATAAACGGTTGGAGGACTAATTTATTGATGTCGGTTTGACTAAGATCATTTTATATAAAAAGATGGTCACACGAAAACACATTTCTCTCACTAAAAAATCCACAAGGTTTGCTGTGTTCAGTGGTTATTATCTTATTATGATTTTGTGTAACGCTCGGTAAACATAATAAAATGGACATTTCATAAATTTGCTTATCCTTAAAAAATTTGTTTTAAAGCCAAATTGAGAAAAAGGTAAAGCAAATAGCATCTCTATAAGGTTTCATCCATAAAGAAGAGAACATTTTAATTTTTTGTCAACTCTCTCCTCCTTTAAAAAAAAAAAGATCTCTCTCTTAAAAACACAACTTTAAGTAGAAAATTATACACACTTTATCCTTTGTTTTAAAGCCAAATTGAGAAAAAGGTAAAGCAAATAGCATCTCTGGGAGGGAGCAAGGTGTCATCCACCCTTAAAACAAGAGAACAGCAGAAGTTGTATTCACTTGCCTACAGGGCTACATACTCGAACACTACCACTATGGAAAGTTATAACAAACAACTAGTCGTTACAATCAGCAATAACAGTACCAACATATGTGGGTTAAGTTACTCATGGCATATAGCATAGCTTAATAAACATATATATATTATCCATTTCAGCTACAACCACAAAAAGTTGCACATAGACAAAACTAAAAGATACTTTTAGCTTAAAATTAAAAAAAAAGACCTTTAAAAATAAAATTAATAGTTGTTTAATAATTATATAAAATTTTAAAAGTATAAATTACTTAAAAGTTGTTTATTTACAAAAAAAAAAAAAAACACACATTTAAAAAAAAAATGATACAAAAAGCTCTTATTATGAATTTTTAGTTTTTTTTCTTTATAATTTTTTTTTTATAAGAGCTTTTGAAAAAATTTATTTGATCTAACTTCTACTTATAAAGAATAGAAACTAAAAATAGGCCTTCCAAACAACATTAAATGCAGCGTAAAGACTTCGAGCAGAAAGCATTTGAGAGCAACGTTCCCCGTAAGAAGTGAATAAAGGTATGTTTAGATGGATTTTGAAAAAATAATAATTTATGCATTATTTTTTTTAAGTTAAAATTGTTTTATATTTGCATAAAATACTTAAGAAGCACTTTTAAATAAAAACAATTATTTGCATTGTATGCCAAAATTAAGACTAAATATATCACTTACCATTTGGCTATATATATATATTTTTAATATACCTCATTTTATATATTTAATTATATAATTAAATAAGATTATTTCACAAGTTACAGCCTGCCAGTAGAGGTTGAACCCTTGTCATGGATTGAAACAACTTAATACTTATGACTAGGCCAAATTGAAATATTGGTTGAATTGTATCATTTAAAATATTTATTATATAATTTACTATAAATGAGGGAGGGTTTATTATTTTCTAAAATATAAAGAGAGAGAATGTTAAAAAGTTTTTGATATATATCAATGATGATTAGATAGGTAATAAATTGGTAGTAAAAAACTTTGATAGTAAAAATATTCCTCCTCAATATAAATTTATATATATCTATCTGAACCATGTGGTTCAACCAATAATTTATTGACCTAATATTTTTACCGGATTTAATAACATGCTATTTGAGTACTAACTTTTACCCTAATCTTTTTGGGCTGGGCCAGTTTTGGAGGATTTGGAATGGTATCCTGCTTTTTAAGAAGAATATTACCAAAGACCTCTGTGATGGAGATGGTGAGGTCAATGCTTTCAGGAAGTGGACGTCTATAACCTTATCCGTATGTATATATATATGATTGTTAAATCAAGTGTTAGTTTTCAATGTTAACTGAAATAGATTAATGAAGATCCTATGGATAAATCACACCGAAAACAAAAAAAGATTCTGAAGTTAAATTCGATTTAACAACCATGAAGCTACAAACGGTTGAAGTTAGATTCTATTTACCTAAGGACTAATTTATTGATGTCGGTTTGACTAATAAGGTCATTTTATAGAAAAAGATAAAGTCATACGAAAACACATTTCTCTCTCTACAGACCCGCAAGGTTTACTGTAGTCCGGATTTGGTATACCACTTATCACGGGTAACGGATTAAAATGTCATTGTCCATCAATTTTTTTTACTTAAATGTCACTCGAACAGTCTTATTTCACAATCTGCCATGGGGCAAGTCCCCTTCTGACTCAGACGAACTCGGTTTGCTGACGTGTCACATTTTTAATGGATAACAAGTATCAAATTAAAAAAAAAAAAAATGAAAGTCGCCTACCATGTAGGCAAACTTAATAAAAAGCAGAGGTCGCTTGTGTCAAAAGCGAACTCTGACACCACCAGCTTCCTGACACATCATTATGCATAGTTCACATGTGTCAGAAGCGATCTTGCCTACGTGACAGTTTGGAAAAATAGTCAAGAGCGTGACATTTAGGTAAATTTGTGTGGGAACAGTGGCACAATGGTCACTGTTTCACTCCTCACTCTGTAACTATAATAAAAGAGGATTACTTCTTTTACTTAGTACGAGAAAGTTTTCTCATGTTAATATAGAAATAAAATGGATTCTATTAATTTTTAGAAAAAAGAAAAAAGGAAGACATATTTTTTGAAATGAGAGTAACATAAGAAATCAATATCATGAATATAAAAGTATGATTTCCCATAATAAAATGCACATTTCCTATATTCGCTTATCCTTAACATTTTTGTTTTAAAGCCAAATTGAGAAATAAGTAAAGCCAAAACATCTACTCTGGGAGCTAACAGGTTCTATCCTCCCTTAAAACAAGAGAATTAGCCATTCAAGAGTTCCATTCAATTGCCCTACATACAGGAACACGATTGCTATGGAAAGTTCTAAGAAACATAATCAATGAGCAATCAAAGCACTAACATTACTCATAAGAAAAGAATAAGCTTATTTACAATTAAGACAGAGCACACTACAATGAAAAGCTTCAGTTCAGAACTTAAGAGAAAGCTCCTAAATACAAATGATAGTTTAAAATTGTTCTGATCAGTTTGTTGCTCGCAATTAGGCTCAATTACATGGCTCAATTGTCAACTGCGAAAAACATTCTGCCACGTTTTCACATTTGTCGCCTTAATGTGACACCTTATTCATAATGTGTTGGTATATGAATTTAATGTGACAATTGAATTAGGTTGTATGTTGGCATAATTTTCGGACCGTACGGACCATAATGTGACACTTCATCCATATGGCATATTCCCATAAATTAATAATATGACAACTAGTCTAGGTTGCGTGTTGGCATGAATTCTTATATCATGATAAGACTATTGAACTAGGTTGTGTGTCGGTATAATTCTCTGGTCAAAATGTGATACCTCCACATATTGCGTATCTGCCATAAATTTTCAGGTCGTCATGTAACAACTCGGCTAGGTTGCGTGTTGACATAATTCTTAGGTGGTAATGTGACAATTTAGGCATATTACAGGTGAGCTTAAATTCATAATATGACAACTCAGCCAGTTTGCGTGTGGGCATGAATTCTCATATCATAATGTGGCAATTGACCTAGGTTGCGTGTTGACATAATTATCTGGCACAAATGTGACACCTCAACATATTGCATGTTAGATATAGCAATTTAGTTAGGTTACATGTTGACATAATTCTCGGGCTATATTGTAATACTTCAGTCAAGTACTTGTCATCATAAATTCTCAAGTCGTTATATATCAACCCAGCTAGGTTACGTGTTGGCATAATTTTTGGGCCATATTGTAGTACTTCAGTCAAGAACATGTCAACATAAATTCTCAATTCGTTATATAACAACCCAACTAGGTTACGTGTTGGAATGGCCATAATGTAAGCCAGGTACGTGTCAACATACATTCTCTTATCATCATGTAACAACTCAAATAGGTTACGTATCCATATAATTCCCAAGTCATTATGTGACACGTTAGCCATATTTTGTGTCAGCATAAATTCATAATATGACAACTCAACCATGTTGCATGTTGACGTAAATTCTCATATTATAATTTGACAATTGAGTTAGGTTGCGTGTCAGCGTAATTCTTTGGTTGAAATATGACACCTCAACATTTTGTATGTCGGCATAAATTCTGAAGTTGTCATATATCAACTTAGCTAGGTTGTATGTTGACATAATTCTCGGAGCTATAAGTACGTGTCATCATAAATTATATGGCCGAAATATAACACCTCAACATATTGCATGTCGATATAAATTCTCAAGTCATTATATATTAACTCACTTAGATTATTTGTTGGTAATATAATTCTCAAACCATAATGTAACACCTCAGTAAAATTGCATGTTGGCACAAATTAACAATTCAACTAGATTCAATGTCAATATAGTTTTTGGGCTATAATGTAACACCTCAGCTAGATTGCGTTTTAACATAAAATTATAAAATACATATTTTTCACTCATCTTAGATTCTACTACAACTCTTTAACGCTTTCAAACATGTAGAGCAGCCTTCAACAACCGTTAAAGAGACTCATCAACAACATCAAACATATCAATAGACAATTCGTACACAACGAAAATGGATAAATAAAATTGTACCAAAAAATAGATAAAGAAAATTTAATAAAATTTCTTATTTTATGAAATGATTTATTATCACTAATGGAATGGTGATAAATACTAGTTATTATTTTCCAAAAACAGGTGAAAAGAGGGACTCCTAGTTTCTTAGTTTGCACTGTACAGCATCACAAGGAAACAAAGAAAAGGAAAAATAAAATCCAAAAAAAGCAAAAACGTGTTGCTATTGAAGACCTGATGAGTTGGTCCCACCAAAACAGATTTTCCCAAACACTACCTAAATTAAAATAGCTTTAAAATACTATTTTTCTCACACCTCTCTCTCTGTATAAATAAATCGCGTTTTGTAAAAGTCTCTCACCAAACGCAGAAGCCAAATCTCCTAGAAAGCGAGTCTCTCTCTCTCTCTTCTCTCTCTCTTCGTTTTTTCTTACAGTCAGCGAAAACAAACAAACAAACAAACAATTGGAACACGAAACAACCACATCACAACTTGTTTCGAATTCAACTAAGAAAACGACAAAGACGATGTTTCCGGAGACAAGCACGACGCGGTGGCCGACTCAGCCAGCCGAGCCGAGTGAGTGGACTCGTTACCAGGATAAGCTGTTCGAGCGAGCTCTGTTGATGGTGCCGGAGGATCAGCCTGACCGGTGGGAGAAGATCGCCGAGCAGGTTCCGGGAAAGTCGGCGGCGGAGGTGAGGGACCACTATGATGCCTTGGTTCACGACGTGTTCGAGATCGACTCGGGTCGGGTCGAGGTGCCGAACTACACCGATGACTTTGCTGCTGGATTGTCTTCTTCGTGGGACTCTGCTAATCAAATATCTTTCGGGTCCAAGTCTAAGCATGGCGACAACGAGAGGAAGAAAGGGACTCCATGGACTGAAGAGGAACACAGGTATGAAAAACAATTTTAATTCAATTCGATTCCGTCTTATGTTTGTGTCTTTTTTTTTTGTTGTTTTTGTTGTTTGGGGTTTTGAGTTTGGGGTTTTGTTCTTCAGAGTTGTTTGGATAAAAAATAGAAAAAAATTCAAAGCAGTTTTGGGTTTCTGTTTGATGTTGTTTTGACCTTTTTGATGCTTTAATTTAGCTCCTTGATAACTAAACCTTTTTATACAATCTGAGGAATTTGTTTGAGTATTTTCGTTTTGTTTTGTTTTTTTTTTTTTTTTTGGTACAAATATTTTCGTTCTCTTTAATTCAATGATTCTCTGACTGGTAGGTTTCACAGTAAATAGGCCGAGTTCTCTTTAATTCCATGAACTTTATCATCTTTGGTTTATATAACAATGCATTTTTGTTGCTTGTCATCTAACGGCTAAAATTTCGATTGCTAGAGAAACTGAATTAGAAAAAAAAAAAAAAAACAGAAATTTTGGTCAAGTTATTTATTATCAAATATCTGCATTGCAATATTTTATTGAATGTCATGCATTAGAAGATGGTCTATACCTTCAATTTTACGGTTTCTTGTTACATTACATGTTAATTCAGTTTTTTAAAAAATGTGTGTACTTATCTGTATATATTTAATTATTTTATAAAAAATAAAAATGCATGCGACACCATTTAAAAATATCTGAATTAACCATTCAAATATGTGGCATTCTGATTATATTATGGATCAATGGTTCAACCTCGGTTTGCTTTACGTCCTTATTATATTTGCAGATTTGGGGGAGTAACGCTTTGCTTGATGCTTTTTGTTTTTGTTGTTTTTTTTTTCCCTTAAAAATATCTGAATTAACCATTCAAATAAGTGGCATTCTGATTATATGGATCAATAGTTCAACATCGGTTTGCTTTACGTCCTTATTATATTTGCAGATTTGGGGGAGTAACGCTTTGCTTGATGCTTTTTTTTTTTTTTTTTTTTTTTCCTTTTTCTTTCTGGTTGGTCCCATTTTCACTATTTGTTTCTGATATATGAAGGTCAAGGGCAATGCTAATTTCATGGTCGCTGATATAATATCTTTCTGTGACAGGCTCTTTCTCATTGGGCTCAGCAAATTTGGCAAGGGAGATTGGAGAAGCATTTCAAGAAATGTTGTTGTGACAAGAACACCAACTCAAGTAGCTAGCCATGCCCAGAAATACTTCCTTCGCCAGAATTCTGGGAAGAAAGAGAGGAAAAGATCAAGCATCCATGACATAACCACAGTGGACAGTAACTCAGTGCCTGTGCCCATTGATCAGAATTGGGTTCCTCCTCCTACTAGTTCAATGCAGCCGTCACAAGAATTGCAGCAGTTCCCATCAAACAATTTGCATGATCAAATGGGTAGATTTGGGTATTCAAATTATGGCTTTGAGATGTAAAGAATGCTAGAAGCCGCATGTTCTGTACATAATGCAGTATGTGTTTCTTATTTTTGTAAAGTTTGTGGTTTTGTTAGCTGACAGAGTGATTAGGAGTATTGCTAATTGAATTTATTTTGTTTGTGAATCAAATCACATATATGTACTAGTGACCAATGGAGGTTAGTGAAAACAAATAGTTAAATTTTAGCTCAACAGCGATGGAAATTCTTTGTCAGTGTCTAAATTCAATTACTGATTTATAATTCGTATTCAAGTATTGAACCATCCACCTTGCCAGTTGTTCAGTTGAGTGAAAGCATATTGTTATAGATGGCACAATCACCTACTAGGCCCAAACAGTCTATCGCCCAGAGGGTCCAAACCGCCTTAACGGGCCAGTCACCCCATCGGCCCAACTTCTCAGGTCTAAATCCCTTACCAGCTCCACCTTAGCCCTAAGGGCTGACGTCTTCCCAAGTACACCAAAATGTCTTACCTTGGGACATTAACCACCAAAGGCAATCGCCGCAGACATCACAAAGGGAAACTCTCCCTTTGCCCAACACTGACATCGCCAGTGACAGAGGGCGCAGCGCTGCCACCACATCAGCGCCTAAACCGCCCAACACTGCTACCATAGGAGTGTATCCCAAGGAGAGTTGACCATCCTCTCTAATCTGTCCGCACCATGATCACTATAAATAGCCCCCAGGGGCACAACTGAGAGCATGTTATGTATCGTTATTAGCCTATTACTTGAATTCTCTTACAGCTTTATACTTGTATTGATTATCTGCTTATACTTGGGATAATATCTTGTGGCCTGGTCATTACCAAAGTCATAGGTATCGCCCATACAGTGATCATACACCCTATAAGGAAACATAGTGGGCTTATAGATTTCAACGGTACACGTACAATGCATTCAACCGCAAACATCAATCAAAACGTCTTCTTGTTGATGTTTCTTGATGGCTCCTTAATGGTAAAAGCCTGGAATCTTATTGAAGCTAAGGAACCGCGTTGCTGACCTTTTACGTGTACTAATGCACCGGTTTCGAAGACGCGCGTTGTTTTACTGATTTTGACCCCACTTAGATCGTTTCAAATTTCAAAATTTTAAATTTTCTCCCATGGTTTGATAAATTACTATACTCCTTAAGCCTTTTCTTTTTCCATGCTAAAGACAAAACTTCGAAAAAACAATAGCACGTTAGAGCCCATTTGTAGCTCGAACTAAAACACTTGAAAGGGGCTTTGTAAAAGTCAAATCAAATGCCACGATTTAGTAGCCGAACATATTAACAGTGCTTACCTCAAAAGTTTTTATCCCATTACCTATGATTCAGAGTAAAATCAGTTTCTATCATGTCTAAATATCATATTTATTCAAATGAACAAGATGTAAAAGCTATTACGAGTTCCAGATCTTTTGTAGTTGTAAACACACTAACACTTAAGGCAGAATTCTCTTTTCTTTTCCCACTTTTGTGGGAGGATTTAGATATGCCAGCACCCTACACTTTATTTTCAAGTAAATTTGCTTTGTTTTTCTATACTTTTGTTTGTACTCTTCATGGAAACAAATTTGATTATTATATATAGAAAAGAAGCCCCTTCTGCCTCTCCATCTATCTTAAACAACTATCTCAACAAATAATTCTCGCCTTGTATCTGGCCATTGCCCAGATTTTCTGCCAAGCTATTTTTACCTAAGATGACAATAGATTGGACCAGATAATCGCACTCTGTTCAAAATTAGTCATCATCTTTCAACCCAATACTACAACCAAATAAAACAATTCTATGCATTCGTTTCCTTTTGAGCATTATAGAGTTACTAAATAAAACAGAAAGCAGCTTCGATCTATTCAGTTGACCTACTCATCTTAAACCGAATTCTACTATCTACAGTGAAACTGACAGTACGTTTCCATTTTTTCATTTCTCAAAATATACTGACTAGAATGGCACTTGTTGGGTCCCACTCACAGCCCACAAACGTTAAAAATTACTGGAAAGGATTATATCATAACAAAGGTACCAAACTAGCTTGACGCAATAACATGGTTACATCCATCACCATTGAAGAAACTACAAACAAACAAGAAACACAATCTATACAAAGACCAAAGTTCACTCAGAGTCAATGTGTTTTATTCCCCATGCTTATTTCCCAAAGTGACCTTGACGACTAGCGTGAAGGACAAACTCAGCCCTTATGCTCCCCTTCAGGTTTCTACAGACAAGAAAAAAAGTGTTAAATTCTGGTAGAAGGAATACACAAATAACATTAGATCAACGGTAAAAATTCAATATCACCAAATTGCTGCAAAACAAAAGCAATAAATAATTCTAGGTCTTCCCATTTCACAGTCAGATTATAGAATCCGTATAACATGTGAACTAGAAACAAGACATCAACTCAATGGACGAATTACCCCGGGCTAGTTGTTATTTAAGTGTGCATCATGGTGACGGGTACCCACCCCACCCCCCACTGTATGCACTTGTTTGTGGCCCATGAAAGCACCCATTCGTAAAAGGCCCCCCTTGATTCGCAGCAAACTGAATTTAATAACCAAAAAGTGTGCAAAAGCATAAAAATATTGTGCAAAAACAAATCTGTATCAGAAATCAGCATTTTGAAAGTGTTCTGAATGAGTATTATGCGCTCAGTCCAAGACCACTTCCTCACATGCACACTCTCCTCATCATGAGGAATAAGCTGGCCACACCTTTTAGGTGGAGCCCAACGGGTGACTATTTTAGGTCCTTTCTGGCATTAGGGGATTCTCCTGTCCCTCCTACAAATACCCCTCTCCTCCACCGTTGAAGGGGCTGTGTATTTTGTCTCCATTGCTATTACTCCTGTCTGTGTTGCTATTCTCTTTCCCGGACCAATTCGAAGATAGCATCACCAGTATCCACTAGTTGAGCTCTTGCACTCCATACTTGAGCTACTCTAGTCCACTGGACATTGACCTTTCCCTACCCATCTTGTGTTGACATTCTATTCTCACCAACACTTCAGATCAAAAAGCAAACTATTTGCAGTCCTTCAAGGGTATATCATTTCACTTAAAAGGATATGCCTAATTGAGTGGTGAAGAGAATTTTAAAATGATCTGAAGTGTTTACTGCATAAAAGAAGTAGCAGACTACCCACTGCTACCCCATCCCCAAAGAAAGTAACAAATTAATTTAACCGAATGATAATAGCTTTGAAGTTTGAAACCAAAAAAGAAAAATGAAGAACAAGCTTGAAGTCACAATGCACATCTCAACTACTACTATGTAACGTCTAAACAACAATTCACCATATTACACGGATATCCAAGTCCATGAAACACCACCATAGTGTTGGAAATCGAGAATCACACAAAATCGAGAAAACAAAAAAGAGAAAAGAGAAGAGAGATTGACTGTTTCACCCAATATAAACTATGTCCAATATTCACCTCCTCACCGCCACTTGTTACAAGTCACACGGTTTAAGAAAAAATATAAATAGGATTAGAAAATCCTAACAACAGCTCTTCATGGGTCAAAGCCCAAACTACTAATTAATAAATCAGCGGTACCCCAATTGCCTTTCTGGTGATCCCGACAACCAGGGCCCTCATCAACATGCAAAATATGAGCCATACCCAACACACAGATCCCAGCATCATGTCATCACCACGGGCAAAAAGGGCAGGAGAATGACACATGAACCGTAAATAAACTTTACAAAAGAATATTTTAAACCCGGACAAGAATTGAAATAAGGGTAATAAATGGTTAAAAAAAAAGCAAATTATCCTGCATCATATGAAAATCACAGAACTTCAGGAGCTAAAAAACGAATCGTCATTTATTAATTTGAAGACAGAAAGTTAAGGCACATGCGAATGACACAAGTTCAAAAAGCTTCCCAACTCGAACGAGAAATTAAAAATTTGCAGTTAACAGAACAGAGAGTAGCACATCCTCAAAGACTTGGAACAACAAAATAAAAAGTACACAAATCGCAGAGAATATTCCTACAAATACCTTATCAGCAGTATCCTTAGCCTTCTCCGCCCTAGCCTTATCAGAATCCTGCTTCTGTTTCTCCAATCTTTCCCTCTCCCATTTCTGAACACAAAAATCAAAGCTTCAAAGTTAAAATTTCAGATTCTAGGGACCGAGCAAAAGAGGAATAAAGGAAAGTGGTCTCACCTGGATGTAGACGTTCTCTTTGGCCTGTTCCTCCTCACTGAGAACACGACCTTTCTCGCTGTAGAAGCGAGTGAAAGCCCCCCGAGTTGTTGAGTCCATGGAACGAGTCACCAGTCCTCGACTCAGCACCGATCTCATAGCCATTGCAATTGCACGATGAATATCACAATTCACAAAGAGGGGAGGATTGAGTCAAAGACCCTAGAATTTTCGAGTTAAATTTATAACACTGGACCGGTCAGTGTCTGAGACTGGGCCCGGTCTAACCGGATCAGCCTCATCAAAACAACTAACCAAAATGATCATCACTCATAAGTGGTATTTTTCTTTGGGTTTTATTAGTGTTATGTAATATAATGTAAGTGTTGTTTCCAACTCTTACATTAAAAGGGAGAAAGAAAGTGAAATGATGAAAGAGAAAGAAAAACATGTGGATCCTACCTATTTAATGTGGGTAGGAGAATGAAGTTATATTATGTTAAATGATAAACATAAAACCCTTTTTTTCTTTTTGGTACACCAGTGGTATTTTTTTAATTTCCTTCTTTTCCTGTGAGCGCACTATAACAGGATTTACACGTTGGACTCTTTCATCCATATCGAAATTCAATACGAAAACCAGATAAGTGATTGAATTGTAAGATAATTTTTTTTAGATGATCAATGCACTTAATCTAAAATATTGTGGTATCTATCATTCAACACAATATAAAGATTAGATAGAGTAATGCAAAACTTATTGTAATATTGTGTCTTGTTTCATCATGATAACATTAAAAGATGAAGGTGCATAAGTAATTAATTTTGTTTCCTCTTTTAATGTTATCAACAAAATTTTGTAACCTAATTTAATAATAGTTAAAAATATAGTATTTTTTTCTGCCAATTAAATTTCTTTTATTTTGAAAATCAATCAAATTATATATATTTTTGTATTATATTATCTTTTACTTTTTAGCAAACCAAACAATCCTTTTGTTTAGATGAATTATTATGATAAATGAATTCTAAAATGTTTTTGATAAGATTTTTTTCTCATTTTATAATACATATTATTTTAATGATAATATTAAAATATTTAAAATAAAAATTAATAACACACCTAGTTTAAGCCGTTTTTGTTTTTTTGGTCCTAAGATATCCTCCGACTCATAAGATTAATCATTCTGAGGTGAGAGATTACATTAAGTGAGTAAACTTACATCAATAGAGTATTTTCATACACACGGCTAGTGATCGAACTAGAAGTGGCAATTTGGGTCGAACCCGACGGGTCAACCCGCCAAAACGGGTTGGGTTGTACTTTTCAAACCACCAACTCACCCAAACTTGCCCTGCTTAGTTGTGGGTCAAAACGGATTGGCGGTGGAACGGGGTGAGTTGGCCCGCGGGTCAATTTTTTTTTACCAATAAGTAGTATTTTATTTGTCATTAATCTTTTGTGATATGAAATTTTTTATCTTAGTACTTCCCTAGCAAAAATAAAAAATAAAAACTTTATTTATTACAAAGGTTATCCATATATTGAGGCAAAAATAAATTTCTAAAAAATATTTAACTGAATATTAGTACACATTTAGGTATGATATTGAAAAAACTAAGGGATTGTAAAAATGAAAATAAGAAATATTATAAAATCAATAAATATAATTTATTTTAGTTTTTAATTATTTTTTATTTTTTAGACGAGTTAACCCGTCAACCCACCACAAAATGGGGAGGGTCGGGATTTTCAACCCATATCAAAATACCGGGTGGGGCGGTCCAACCCGTTTTTGACGGGTTGACAGCGTGACACGTCCCGACCCGTTTTACCACCTCTAAATTGAACCCTTGTCAATATACTTATTTACCAAATATGTTGGACTTTATTAGTAAAAATTACTTTATTTATACTTATTTAAGAAGAATATTTGTAATTGACTTTTTTTGAAAAATTATGATAATTAGCTTTTTAAAAAAATAAAAAATGTCAACATAATCACTGTAGTACCTTTTTCTAGATATCTATTTTGTTTCAAAGTAAAACAAACGTATTCTAAAATAAGATATATTTAATAATATTGAATGATGAGATTTCTATATTTAAAAAAAAAAAAACTTAAGAATCTCTTGTTATGATCAATTTACTTGAATATAATAAGTTTAGTCAGATAGAGGAGAATTTTTTTATCCAAAAATCATGATTCTTGAGAATATGGTAGGAAAATGAGTTTTCTGAGAATGTTATTAAAAAATTATTTGATAGATAAAAAATAAGGAAAGTTATACTTACAACCTTTTTTCTTTACAACCATATTTGATCACCGTTGATTTTCGCAAATCAACGGTTATCATTTATTGTGAATTAATAATTAATTAATGAGTTTAATTTGCGAAAATGATAACCGTTGATTGGCGAAAATCAACGGTGATAAGATATGGTTGTAAGAGATTGTAAAAAGAGGAAATTATAACTATAACCTTCCTCATAAAAAATAATACCGAAATATTGGATAAATTTCCTATTCTTATCAGTTTTTTCTCATACTTTTTTCTATTTTCCAAGTATATAATTTTTGGGTTTTATTTTTCTCATTTAACATGAGAATTCAAACTATTTTACACACCCTTCGATTTTCGTGCTGACATGGGTCCTAGATCTAATTTTTTTCTAACACATTGGTCCCACATGCTTTTTATCTCTACAATATGAGATTTTAATTTTTATTTAACATGAGAAATATAAAATCCATAATTTTTTTGGGTAAATTTTTTAAAATTTGATACCAAACATAATTTTCTTACAAGTTCACGCTCACTTTTTTAAGTATCTAAAAAAAAATATCCGTATCAAACACCCCTTTAAAGATTCTGCTTATTAGCATTAGAACGCATTACAGCCCTTGATTTTGTTTTGTTTTCTTAACCATACGCACGCCCGAGCCAAATATGTTTTTTCCCTTCTTTTTAAAAATCGCTAATGCATTATCAAATTGTTTTGGTACAGGTGGTAAGAGTTTGGGGGCCATGATCAATTTTTAATTATCATTTTGTAGACTCGTAATTAGTCTTCGATTACGGTCGGAGAAATATTAATTTTACACCAAAGAACCATCTAAAAATTGGTTTGTCTGCCAGCTTGTAATGTCCGTTGGGAGTGTGTATCAAGCAGTGTTGTCTACCCACACCCATAGGCCCATTACTTATTGGGCCCGATCTAATCACCAGCGGTGTCGGCCCATCTTGCTGCTACTTCGTGGCCTTTAGGAAAGATTTGTTAGTGGAACAAAATCATAACGATAAATTAAGATTTTGACTACGTAGTGCGTACAATATAATTTTCATGCGGTAGTGAACTTATTTATATTGAATAGGTTTTTTTGAACTGGTTACAAAAAAATAAATCACAGAAAGTCCAATGTGGTCTAAAATTACTGAGAGGAGAAACTTAAACTTTGAGTTAATACAACAATGATAATAAAAATATTCATGTCTGCTTTTTAAAAAGGCCGCTGAATCTAAAACACTAACTTGTCAAAATGAGTATCATAATTTTTTTTTAATATAAGACATAATTTTATTTTCTATATACATATAAAAAAGTGTATAAGATCCATAATTTTTTTCTTCATACAAGCTCACATAAACTCCACACATTTTATATATGTGTAAGATAATTTTATCTCCAATAATATAACAAAAGAAATCATTTTACATAAATAATTATCTTATGCTCTTCTTAAATAAAAAAATTTGATGGAGCTCACTTCATCGTGTATCTATAATAAGCTATGTAGCACCGACACCGACACGGGACACGTGACACGATACGACACGTTAATTCTAAAAAATGTTAGATTTCGACACGTTAGGACACGTTTTGATATTAAATAATATTTTTAATTTATGTAGTGTATATTATATTTAATATTCAATAATTTAACAAAAAATGAATCTAAACTTATAATATTCATAAATTTTGCAAAGAAACATAAGGTATCCCAAATATTTATATTAAACTAAATAAAATGGTAATCGCAGTACAACGAATCTAATAACTAGAATTAAAAACTCAACGCAACGCAACCTTTGAAACTTTTTTTGAATTTTTATAACGCGTGTTGAAGTGTCGGGGAGTGTCGGGGTGTCCGAGAGTGTCGGACACACAGGATTTTTGAAGTGTCGTGATTAAATAAATAAAAAAGGGTTCAATGTGGAATAAAGTGAGTTGAGGTGAGGGACCAACTTTACCGAAAAAGTGAAAGGGGCAATATGGTAAAGCAGAGCTTTTTATTTTATTTTGGAGAGGTGCACGATACTTGCAAGGAACCCGCATGGAGTGAGAAGAGAAAAAGGAAAAGGTTCTGATTGTATGTGGGGTCCACCTTCAAACACTCTCTTGTATTATTGTTTCTGAAGAACTGAAGAAACCGATCGGCAAGAGGTTCTGAAAAGCTGTTCCGAATAACTCGTTTAACAAAAAATATAAAAAGAACAAAAAACTAATCGATTTTTCATAAATTTTAAGGGAAAAAAAAAAAAAACGAAAGGTAGAACCGAAAGTTGTTGAAAATGGTGTCGGCGAACAAGGAAATGGTTGTGTACTGCTTCGACACCCTCGTCGCTCACTACAACAACGAGGAAGCTCCTCCTCCCTCCTTCGATGATGGTCAACAGTAATCTCTCTCTCTCTCTCTCTCTCTCTATTTTCTTCGCTGTTTTTTTTAATGAATAAATATATTACTCGTATCTTCGTATAAATGGGAAGAATTCAAGGGCTGATACGTATTTTTGAAGTGATGAGTTGTTGTTTAAATGTGTGATGTTGATGATAGTTTTTTAATCTTCCTTTTTTTTTTTTTTTTTTGTGTGTGTAAATTTCACTTTCTTCTCTGCTGGTTCATTTCCCCCTTATTATTTATTGCAAATATAAGTGATCCTGCAATGGGTTATCATGGCTGACCAATCAAGGACTAACATTTATTTGTTAGAAGTGAAAATTGTATTCGGAGTGGAGAAAGAGATTTTAAAATTTTTTAGATGGTACTTAAAATGTTATAGTGAAAACTGGAATGGGCATTGCACTTTGCAAAGCGCAATTTAAATTGAACAGTTTGTTGCACTGTCTTTTGGACTTTGGACTTTGACCTTTGAGTGTTTATGATGCTAGGAAAACACTGTAAAGTAGATCTTGAATTGAATCTTTGCATTTGCTTGGACATTAGAGTTATATAGCTCTGAAAACTATTATGTCTTTCTCTTCTGAATCAAGAACAAGTACATCAAAGAAACACGTACGTTCTCATTTACTGCTTTAATATTATTTGCATGTAGATTGTTCCCCATCAAAGTAAAAAGTTATGTGGAATTTTCTTTTTCCCCATTAAATACTCGTCTTCTTCTTTTGTGTTTATGTATGGAGGGAATAAGTTTTGAAAGAACATGCTTTAAAATTAAATTCTGGTTTAAAAATCAAAGACTTGTGAGGAGTGACTTATGTATCTCTTTCCTTGTGAGAACCCCAAAATATGGTTAGTACTTAATATTTGTTAAGTTTGTTAAGTCGATATACTATACAGCCATTGTAAAGCATGAGTCATGAGTACTCATGACTATAGAAGAGTCTTGTTCTATGTTTAATGTTCCTTTTAATGATGACTACTTTTGTTATGGTTGTATGTGCTGAACTATGAATCATAAATGTCTTTTAATTGTCTGGATCCGTGAATTTGTTAATACATTTTCCCTTTGACAATGATGGTCTCAAATAAGAATTTATGCTTTTCTATCTATTTTCCTTGTGTGTTCAATATTCCCAGTAGACTGTTTTATGACTGTCTATATGAGTGGGTTTCAAATTGTAGTTTGTCCATAATTTATTTTGAATTTGTTAATATCAAATGTTGTTTGGTGAATCTTAGTGACTCATTTTTTGAATTTTCAAAACACATTAGAACATAGTTATCAATAGCATTGCTTTTGCTTGTTGCGGCACCCAGCCGCGGCTCGCCACTACGCACGTGATGGTTCATGGTAGGAGCTAAAACGCCACACTATTGCAGCCTTACAGGGAAGGGATGTATGGTTCTAATTTTGCCCTCGATTTAATTTGCTGATAGTAATATTTTAGGGGTTAAATCATCTTTTAACCCTATTTTTATTCTGAACCCCTCTACCCTCTCTCTCTCTCTGTCGACCTAAACCTCCCTTTCTCTCTTGTCTCTCTGCGACAAGCAACCATCTTTTCTCTGTTCCAAATCCAAACATTTTGGGTGGGTTCTCTGGGAGTGTTTTAATATGCAAGAGTGAAGTTTACTTGCAAGAGTGAGGTTTATTTTGGGGGGTTATGTGACATTGTTTATTTGTCTTGGGTTCTATGACACTAATAAAAAAAGACCCGATTTATAGCATCTTTGGGTTCTCTGATAGTGTTTATTTGTCTTTAGAGTAGAAAGAAAAACATAATCAAGAAATTTATGGCTCAAATAACAATTGATTTCGTAAAAGCTAACTGATGAAGGATTTTTTTAATTAGTTTTGACGTAACAACGTATTGGGCATGAATCAGTTTCTGAAAATTTGTGTAATTACCAAACACATGATTTTAACTAACTCTACTGTACTTAGTCAGTTAGTCTTATGGTTTTTGGAGTTTTGACAGACACCCCCTTGGCAATAAGTTTTGTACGGCCAGAGGATTATTTGGGTTTTACATTTGAACCGGTCTTACATGTTGATGGGTTGTACTGTTATTGTATTATGTAAGAATTATACACATCTATAACAAGAAGGAAATGTTGCAATTCAGTTTCTCAACAATTAATTTGTATGTTGTTGTATAATTGCATATCTATGCAGACTAACTTGATATATTTCTTTTAAAACTTTTGGTGCTTCTCTATGTGACTTCGCTCTGATAAATGTTTGTCATATACTTTTTCTTGTAAATATGCAATTTTGTTGTTTGAATGAGCATTAATATTATCTACTTTATGCTTTAATACTTACAAATTTTTAAGACTTGGTTTTTTAGTTTTAAGAACGAAAATATTTCTCCCTCCGATGAAATGATAATTTATATTTGAGCACTATGCCATGATATCCCTGTTTGAAGCAATTATGCTTTGTTTCAGCCCATTGTTTGTTACATGGAAGAAAGTGGTAAATGGTGGGGAGCCTCGTCTTCGTGGGTGCATTGGTTCTCTAGAAGCACGTGGCTTGATCAATGGGTTCAGAGATTATGCGCTGAACAGGTTTGTTGATGTATTAGTAATCGAAGGAAGATTCCTTTGAAAGGGACCATCTTGCAGTGAAATTAATGAACATATTTGAAAGTGTGAATTCACATATATTCAATTATGAATTGAAAAATGTTTCTGCCCAAGATAATACATGCATATATCTCTTTTAGCTGATGTCCCATGGAAATTTAAGCATGTGGGCTCATTAAGTGATGTGACAGCATGTTCCTTAATTTTCCTTTTCCTCTTAGTTTAATCACTTCTCTTGGAAAATTTTCCAGGCAAGTGTCATTTATGTGTTAGCTTTCTATACTCTACATTTGAGTGGCCTCAAACCTGTATAATTCTTACTTGTCCATGTTTTTCCTCTGAAATGTCTTGCAGCGCTCTCAGGGACCGCAGATTCCCACCCATACAGGCTAAAGAGCTTCCTTCATTGGAATGTACAGTCTCTATTCTTACTGATTACGAAACTGCTGACGATTACCTTGACTGGGAGGTAGGTGCTAATTTACTTGTTTTGGTTTCTAGGTCGTAATCGGCAGAAAATGACTGTAGAAATGTTATTTAACGTATGTAGCAATCTCCTACGTTGTGGTCCAAGTTAGTTATGGAGTTAAATTTTTTTAATCTTTATCATTTACTATTTTAGTGGGAAAAGGGAAAAGAACTGCAATGGTGGTCAAGCATTTAAAATGGTAGCAAAAATATATGCAACCCAATTTGCTTTATGTTCTAAGGATTACCCCTCTCCCAATATTTCTTTTTCAACACCCGGTGATCAATGTGTCTTGCTTTGCTCTATTCTATTGGTTTTGTTTTTTATTTTCATTTTTTTTACCAATTTTTTAAAATATACATATATTTTATTATTAAAAAAAAAAAATGTGCAAAGCTCAGTCTCTTTGCAAAAAGCAGGGGAAAGACTTTAAAATTCTAAAGCTAACATATATTTTATTATTATGTGCAAAAATTTAAAATTCTAAAGCTAACAGTTACATGCTATTAGATTTGGAGGTTGTAGTTCTCATTTGAAATGCTTTATGTTGAAAAGTTATTGTTTGTTGTACCATGTTTCAAAAAGATTTATTTGCTACAGTTGAAAAGAGTTCTGGTGATCTGTTACATCTTATCAAAAACATCTGTAACACGTCGTAAACAACTAGAATTAAAGTATCATGTGATTCATTCATACTAATGTTTATAATTAAAGTTTACAGTTTATGCTAACTCTTAGTATGACTCGGATATTATACGAATTCAATCCAGATGACAATGTCGCCTAGTGGGGAAAAAATGGCTTACAAACTCACCCTTCTAAACATAGACATTGGAAGTGGAGGGTAAAGTTATATAATTAGTGATCTAATATCAATCAGATGAGACTACTAAATTTTAATGTCTTCTTTCTGGGCCTATTTTGGAGGATTTGGATTAGTATCCTGCTTATAAAAAGGATTTGTGATGGAGATGGTGAGTCAGTAATTTCAGAAAGTGGACAGGGAGAAGGCTCTTAGTTTTGATGGCTTTGTTTTAGATCCTTTGCACATTGTTTTATCTTTTGCACATTCAGATTCTGCTGGTTTCTTTCTTGCAGGTAGGAAAGCATGGTATAATTATTGAATTTTCTGATCCTGACTATAACACCAGGCGAAGTGCCACATACCTGCCTGAAGTGGCTGCGAATGAAGGTAACTTGTGTTAACCATTGAGCTTTGTTTCACATTTGGGAAGTGAAGTTAGTCACCAGATTGCAATGCCACTAATACAAAGTTGTCATGAGTATTTTGTTTTCAATAGTAAAATAAAATTCATTAGAAAAAAGGAGATAAGTAAGATACATCTATAAGGAGGATAAGATATCCTTCAAAACTGAAAAAAGTAAAGACATAAAAAATCAGAGAACCTGAAAAATCATAAACTAAGAGCAGCCACCCACCCAATCTATATGCATATTTGAGATGGTGACCCTCCTCAAAACAATTAGCAGCAGAACACTAAGAAAAGGCCATAGATACAATCCTTTCATAGCAAGTTGAGGAGCAGAGTGGATGAATTGTTGTGCATTCTAGGTTAATTATACTACACCTACCAGTTCAGATTACTTGTTAAAATCAATCTGAGTTCATATTTACCTACATTGCCACGTATCTCACTCTGCATGGTGGGGAAGAAATGCTAAGTATGTAAAAAAAATTGGCCTAGTGAGACACACTTAAATATGCGTGCATTCTGCTCTAACCAAATGCACCAAGGGACTGCATCAAACGTAAAGTGCAAATTTCAAAAAAAAAATTTGCTTCCTTTTTTTTGCCAAAATCTTTATACCTAATCATCTAAAACTGTTTCCAAAGTGGAAGCGCACACCCAATGCTAATCAAAAACCATAAACAAATCATTTCATATGAAAGTAAGTGCCTTATAATTCAAAAACAAGTGCCCAAACGTGTCTGAGCAAAGTTGTTAGATCTTTTTTTCACCTTTACTTGCATATAAGTTTTGCTAAAAACGGTAAAAGTTCAAGAGAATAGATTTTTCCTTTCCATCAGTTAATTCATTTTTTTAGTCTAAAATGCAAGGAGTCCCCCTAACTATAGGTCAGTTTAAGAAAACCCACATTTGGTTCAAATCTCAGCAACTGAACTCCTTAAACTTACCAAATTGTGCAACCTAGTGTAAAATTAACCCTCTGTAAGGAGTCAATGTGCACGATTTGATAAGTTGAAGGAGCTGATTCTTTTGAGTTTTCAACTGGAGGTTTTCTGAAATTAACCTATAGTTGATTGATGGGGGGTTTCTTGCATTTTAGCCATTGTTTAAGCTTATCAGAGGCCATGAAGGGTTTTCCTCGTATGTATTTTTGTTGCATTAGGAAGAGTTCTAAACTAAAAACTTAGGCAAGTAAACAAGAATAGACAATGTGGTCGATAATGACAATGCATGACAGTAACTATGAATGTTTCTTTTCTTATGACATTTTATCTACAAACTAACCAATTTAACTTGACCCAAGTGTCCAAATCCAACTTCCGGTTATGCTTTTATTTGTGGAATTATGCCTGTATTTTATATTTTAACCAACTGCACATGATAGTATATCCTTTTTTTTTTGCTGGAAGGTCTTAAACAAGGATTATTTATAGAAATAAATTTTATTAATTGCAATCTTAAGGATCTTGCACTCAGTTTTACTGAGTCGTATGACCCTCCGTTTCTCATTCTCCAACATGTAGCATTGCTTATCTTTGTTTGCTTGTGTTTCAGGTTGGACTAAAATAGAGGCCATTGACTCCTTGATTCGTAAAGCAGGCTATAATGGTACAATCAGAGAGTCACTTAGAAAGAGCATACAGCTAACCAAATACCAAAGCACCTTATTTACTATGCACTATGGTGAATATGTTTCCTATGTGAAGCAGGCAAGAGGTGAAGCTCCATCTATTCTTGGAGCTAAGTTGCGCAATTAGTTATTTTTTCAGACAACCTTTTCTAAAGCTGGACATCATCTTTGGTGAAAGATTGAATACTTTTTCCAAAAGAAACAAACAAACAAAAAACTTTGTGCAATTTTTTTTCATAACCGAATTACTGTTACTGGTGCAACTTTTTACATTCTTCAAATTCATTTGATTTTGAAGAAACTACATAACTCTGGACTTGGCTTTTGTGAACGTCCTTCTGTCACTCAATTATGTAGCTTAAGAAAGCTGCAGCACTGTTGGACTTGTTTATGTCATTCTTGTTGATAATTGGAACTTTAATCTCTGTCTCTCACTCTCTTCGTTGAAATGTTTTATGTTTCTTATTGATAACTGGAATTTCAATCTCTCTCCGAGTAGTGAGTCTTGTATTCATGATTATTAAATCCTTATATGATGATCAGGATTGACAATCACTTAAGGCACATGATAATATATGTTTAAATATTTTCTACATGGGTTCGCTTTTTCTGCAGTAAATGCAGATAAGTTATCTGTATTGAACCCAAAATGACGTCGTTTTGGGACAGAGATAAGGGTATTTTTGTAATTTTAATTTTTTTCAGGGTTATAATAATCTTTATAATTATAATTTTTTAATATTTCAATACTAAAATGATGTCATTTTGGGAATAAATGCAGATCACTTATTTATAGTAACTGTAGAAATAATTTTCTGTTTATATATAAGAAAATAATGTTTTAATACTGGCTGCATGTGGTTCGGTGTGTTTGCTTCTCGCTGGGATTTTTATTCTTCTAGTAATTCATTATATGCGAATAAAAATTATCTTATAACCTAATGATTTATTCTTATGTATTAAATCGGGATGTATTTTCTTTGAATAGTTATATCTCTTCATTTATAGTCCTTAAAGAATATATATAATAGTTTTAACTTCTTTTTTAATTTTAAGCTTTTTATTTATACTTTTTTAATATTTTTAAAATTTTAACTAAAATAATTACGTATAGCACATATATTTTATAATTTTAAATGTTTTCTTAAATACTTTTAATTTTTAATTAATCTTTTTAATATTTAACTTTAATATTGGCTACTTAACTTTCGTTCTCACTCCCATTTCTTTCTCTCATTATTAGAATTCTGAACATATTAAATATTAATCAAACATTTTTAAATTTATTTAAAAATAACATTCCTCGTTATAATTTTTCTAAAAACGACAATGATAAAAATGTAATCATACGAAACAATCGTATAGTGAGTTCAAACAAAAGATATAATTTTGAACATTATATATAACTAAGTTATAAAATTTTAAAAACATTGCAGTAAAACAAACGAATATTTTATATATTTATAAGGGATAAAATATTATATTTATTTTATCTACTTCTCTTAAATCATAATTTCAACTAATAATGGAAGGAGAGAGAAAATGTGAAAGTCACTTGAAATTATAATCTAATAGCGTTGAAGGAAAATAAATAAAGTTGGTTGACATGGGAAAAAAAAATAGACATAATATGTAATTGTTATTTTTAAACTATATGATAACTCAACCGGTGAGCAAATTATAACTCATGATAAGATGAACTTTACCTACAAATTTCAAAAAATAATGAGATAGGATATTATACTTATTTTTCTTAATACTTATTCTACATATTTTTTTTCCAACACCATTAGATTGAGATTGTAATCTCTATAGGAGAGAAGAAAAAAAAAAGGCTGAAAATCAACTAAGAGCATGTTTGGTATGATGTATAAGGCTTGAAAATATAAACTTATATTATACGTTATAACATTTTTAAGTGTTTGGTGTGATCATCGTATAGTATAAGCTTATACAACAAGATCCCTTTGTACATCAAAATGACGTATAACTTAATCCGGCCTAGGAGTGATGGATTAGGCCTGATAAGGGATTGATGTATTAATATTATTTACAAGTACAATTCCCAACAACTAATATATCATTTCAATATTTATATATTAAAATATATATTTTTAAATATTAATTTTTAAAATATTGGAGGATATTATCTTATACAATACCATACCAAACACTGAATAGTATTAAAATTTAATCATGTCTTATACTATCTGATTTTATACTATCAGGCCTTATCGTATACTGTGCACCAAACATTCCCTGCGATTGTAATCTAACTGTATTTGAGAAAAATAGATAAAATAAAGATAAAAAAATACATAATATCCTATTTAAAAAATAATATAGCATTGAGTCTCCAACCCAAAATAACGCCAACCAAACACATCAATAAGTGTGCATGACAACCTTCCCGGAATGAATTTTTTTTCAATTTCTGTTCCTGAGAATAAGAATGGATGAGAAACTCGTTTGTCAAAACCGGTTTATTTTTTTGTTCCCCAGATGAACCGGTTTAATTTTTGTGCCGGGAAACAAAAAAAAGAATCAAAAAATTTCTGCTTTTCTCATTCCTGGCACAAAAATAGAATCAATTTTCTCCTATCTCTCCCCCTCTCTCTCTCTCTCCCTCCCCTCACACAACAACACCAAACCATCACAGGCCTTCAACATATCACCAGACCACCACTCTCCTTCACCGCGGAATCGTCTCCTTCCATCTCTCTTTCGCCTTTTTGGTGTAGATGCCATTAAAGAATAAACATTACTTAACAAATCAGTTTAAATGCCAAGGGGAAAAAATAACAAATTTTTGGGGTAACAACAGAGTGCATATGCAATTCCAGAAAAAAATGAATGGACCTAATCTTAAATAAAGGAGATCTCTGTAGTAGCTAACGGATTTAGGGCAAATTATAAATCAAATTAGAAGAAGTGAAAAATGAGTTAGGGCAAGTTAAATTATGAATAAAAAAGAAAGCTATTTTCATGAATTGAATACATCTCAATCAGTAAACAGAAATGTAGACGAGGCAATGACGACAAAGATAACGACGAGTTCAAATTTCTGTTAATTTCACTCTCTAACACGAAATGCCCCAAAATGTTTTTCTGATTCTCGGAATAAAAATAAATTGTGTTATCAAATGTAATTCTGATTCTCAGAATAAAAATAAAATATATTAACAAACGTAATTCTGATTCTCAGAATTGTTCCAAGGCACAGAAATAAAAAAGAATCATTTCTTTTCAGAAACAGTGCCAGGAATCAGAATGATTGTCATGCGCAGCCAAAATATATTAACAAACGTAATTCTGATTCTCAGAATTGTTCCAAGGCACAGAAATAAAAAAGAATCATTTCTTTTCAGAAACAGTGCCAGGAATCAGCCATAACAAAGGCTGAAGAAGCAGAAAGTGAGAGTAGCGCCTCTCTTCTCTCTGTTAGGGAAAAAATATAATCACATAAAATCGTTTACAGCATCTAACTAGGTACTTTTAATAACCTTTGAATCTCATTGTTTTATACGTGCATTTATGTGTGTTGCACATTGCATTCTTTTCTGTGATTAAAGCCAATTGCTCTTGGTTTTCGTTGTATCCATATCTTTAATCTCACCAATGCATGTGGATTTTCTAAAATCTGAAACAAGGGATGAATGATTGAAATTTTATTACAATGTGCTGGACTTCACATTTATTTTTATTGGGTTTTATGCTTTCTCTTCTGCACTAAATATAGTAACACCAGTTTTTGATCATATTTCTTTGAAATCTGGATATTTTTGCCTCCCATTTATGGGATTAGTTTCTGGGTTTGCTTTTACAATCTCAATGAGCAAATGCAAACAATTTTTTTATATATTTTTTGCATTTTATTTTTCACACCATATGCAAGAATTATGTATCCATTATCAACTAGATATGAATCTCAGCGTATTTATGTTAAACCACAGTTTCTATTATCCCCAGTGTGGTCTTATATTGGCAATTTGATTGATAATGTACGTTTTTTTTTCTTTTTTCTTTTATTATACTCCGGAATAAAGGGGGCGAATCGGAGCAGTGGTAAAATTGTTCCTTCATGACTGAAAAGTCATGGATTCGAATCCAGCAAATAGCCTCTTTACAATTATGTAAGGGTAAGGTTGC
This sequence comes from Gastrolobium villosum, assembly GCA_032173675.1. Lineage (NCBI taxonomy): Eukaryota > Viridiplantae > Streptophyta > Magnoliopsida > Fabales > Fabaceae > Gastrolobium > Gastrolobium villosum. The sequence continues at coordinate 86,459 of JAVKPL010015454.1, read as the reverse complement.
GTAGAAGGATTTCCTCCACCCGACACTCGTGGTCGGGTTTAATGGGGAGTGAATTTTTATTTTTTTTATTATACTCTGGAATCTCTGAAGATTCCTCTTTTATTTACTTTCTTTCTTGGGGACAACGTCCTTTATGTTATTTAGTTTTATAGTATTTCTTATTTTGTTCCTTGTACATGAGTGTGACATGCAAATTCTCACATAGCCGTAGGAATATCTCTTCAAAACATAGATTATTCTGTTGGCAATTGTCCTCTTCCCCCAACCCTCTCCTTTTTCCTTTAATACTTTTTTGTTTTCCTGCCACCAATTACTAGTCAAGGGAGAAAAATGGCAAACAAATTTATATAAATACATATATTATTGAAGTTTTCTTGTTTTCATTGCTTCTTTTGTCCTTTTATCTTGTTTTTTTTACCACCTTTACGCCTTCTTGGGACTGATATTTTTGTCTCTCACTGATTATAAGATCGGTGAGAAATGGATGTAATATATAAAAGCACTCCATCTGTTCTGCTTGCAGTTTAGCTGCATGTTATGTGACAGTGTTGGTACCCCACTGACTGTAAGTGATATACTGCAAGTATATATATATATATATATATATATATTTTTTTGCATTGGTAATTTTCTCTTTTACTTAATCTTCTTTACTTTGATTTGAAATTAATGAAACTATAGAAAGGCTGAGAGTTTTGTTTTTTATTTTTATTGATTATTACCATACTAGAAACTTATTGCCATTTCATTTAACTTACTCAATCCCTTGTGCTGTTTCTCTGGTAGATTTCATTTTGATTGAAGTAAAAATTAGGAGGAAACATTTCTATATGATGTGTGACCACTGAAATATTCTCACAGCACATTGATTTTAATGGCAGGTTTGCAAATTGATTGTCATAATTACACTGGGCCCTCACTGCTCTGTGATTTATTGTCATCATGTTTGGTTTTGCATGTTAGCCTCACACATATGTTTTTGTTTCTGCATATTAGCTTCACACGTATACTAAACCAGTGGACCTTAAAATCATGCCCTTACAGCTATTGAGTGAACCTAAAGATCTGTGCATGTGAGTCTGTGACACTGCAACCGCTTGCAAACTGCAGTGTAGTACTGTGGTGGTGGCTAACCTTGATGCACTGTTGTGCTTGTTTTTTTCCCGTTAGTATTGGTAGCCTCTGTCGCCTCTTAAATTTCCATGAGTAGAAAACTTAACCAAATAATACCAGAGATGCACTCTTGTTAAATGAGGTGGGGAAATGATAATAATAGCCACTAGGCATGTTGAGGTAAATTGTACAAGCCTGCACTATTGGATATTTGAACTCTTTTGGCAATTATATGGGGTTCATAATTTATTCATGAAAACTCTTGAATTGGATTATGCATTTACTTATCCTTTCTTTTCTTTCTCTTTTTTAGTAGGCCTAAACTATCGGCAATTATCTATTATATAATCTTGAGATATATAAAACCATTAATGTATCATCACCCAACGGCTTAAGTTTTTGGGTTGAATTGGTTCATTACATGGTATCATAGCCTCGGTGTACCGGGTTCAATCCTCACCGCCCCTCACTTTCTTTCTAGTGAAATTTCTTTCTTCGCACATGTAGATGGGCTTATGCATTGTCCTCCCTTCAAGCCCCAGTGGACTCTCGTGTGAGGGGACGTGTTGAGATATATAAAACCATTAATGTAGTCTCACCCAACAGCTTAAGCTTTTGGGTTGAATTGGTTCTTTACATATAAATAATTGGCTATAATGCCACAATAGAGGAGGAACACATACATTTGGCTCCGGTTACTTTTTTTATTTTATTTTCTGGTCATGGTTTAATTCACTCAAATTTCCATGACTGCCATTCATTATGTAGTTATTTTCAGTGTCATTAGATTTTTCATTTTCTGGTTTAACATTGAGGGTTGTAGTTCTGTTGGATATTAAATGTTCAGCAACTGAACCAAACTCCTTGTTACTTTCATACAGGGTCTTTCTAACGAAACAATGGGAGGTGGAGGCTGTGTCACTGCCCCTCAAACTAAGTTTGAAGTTCAACAGAAGCATCTCTCACGGGTTCCACACACAAAACCCCCATTCACTGTTGGCCAACTCAAGAAAGCTATTCCACCACATTGCTTTGAGCGTTCTCTCCTTAATTCATTCTCCTATGTTGTTTATGACCTTTCACTGGCCTTCCTTCTCTACATTGCCACTACTTACTTCCACCTACTTCCTCACCCATTTTCCTTCATTGCTTGGCCCATATATTGGGTTCTCCAAGGTTGCATTCTCACTGGGGTGTGGGTGATTGCTCATGAGTGTGGTCACCATGCCTTCAGTAAGTACCAATGGGTTGATGATTTGGTGGGTTTGATCCTTCACTCAGCACTCTTAGTCCCATATTTCTCATGGAAAATCAGTCATCGCCGCCACCACTCCAACACAGGTTCCCTTGACCGTGATGAAGTGTTTGTTCCAAAACCAAAATCCAAAGTAGCATGGTTCAGTAAATACATAAACAACCCACCAGGGAGGGCTTTTACTCTTCTCATCACACTCACACTAGGATGGCCCTTGTACTTGGCCTTCAATGTTTCTGGCAGACCCTATGATCGTTTTGCAAGCCACTATCACCCTTATGCTCCCATATACTCTGATAGGGAAAGGCTTCAAATTTATGTATCTGATGCTGCTTTGTTTGCTGCAACTTATTTGCTCTACCGTTTTGTAACTGTTAAAGGATTGGCTTTGCTGCTATGTGTTTATGGGGTGCCATTGCTCATTGTGAATGGCTTTCTTGTGACCATAACCTATTTGCAGCATACACACTCATCTTTACCTCACTATGACTCATCAGAATGGGACTGGCTGAAGGGAGCTTTGGCAACTGTGGACAGAGATTATGGGATACTGAACAAGGTGTTTCATCATATAACTGATACTCATGTGGCTCATCATATCTTCTCCACAATGCCACATTACCATGCAATGGAGGCAACAAATGCAATGAAGCCCATATTGGGTGAGTATTACCAATTTGATGACACCCCATTTTACAAGGCATTGTGGAGGGAAGCAAAAGAGTGCCTCTATGTGGAACCGGACGAAGGAACAACTCAGAAGGGTGTTTATTGGTACAGGAACAAGTTTTGATGAACAAAGCATGGGCCATAATAGTGAGAGCTGAAAATCTTGTGTTATAATCTTGTGTTATATTACATGAATAAAAAGTTAGATATTTGTAAAAAAAAAAAAAAAGTTAAATAAGTGGACTTGCCAGGTAATGGACTACTGTATTATGAAGCAGCTTGTTGTAATCATGGTTATGATGGAATAATAATAATAATAATAGTATTGGTTGAATGTGGAAAGAGTTTATGATTTCCTTTCCCGAATGGTAAGAGACAAATGCGTGTAATAATATTATTGATAATGAGGGGTGGTAGATGTGAACAAATGCTCCTATTTTGCGTAGGTATTCAGAAATAAACCAATCAAATTTAATAAAAAGAGGTTAAAAAGCGATATACAGAATAATTCGAATTCTTTTGGCTTAACTAAGCTCTTGGTCTTTAATTTTTTAGCATGTGTTTATTTTTGTTCTTATTCTTTTACTTTGTTTATTTAAGTTATTAACTACGGTAGTATTGTTCTTTCTCACAGTGAAATTCTATACAAATTATTTTATGGAATTGGGTCCCCTCCAACAGTTAAAAAGAGGGAAATGAGAATGACATATGGATCCCATATTTTAATAAGTTATTAGGCCGACTTATCTTAATTTTCCTTTTCTGATTACGGCTACAATTCTACTACCAGATCCAAAATTCATTATTCTATTGTGATTGCGTTAAATGTTGCTAATGGGATAATCTCATTAAAAAAAAAAAACAAATATGACATATAAATAGCGTGTTAATCAACCGATTTAAACCGATTTAAATCGTGGTGATTGAACCGAAAAATTGAAAACCAATAAAAAATCACAAATTTTAATTGAATTGGATCTATTTTTGAATTAGTTGATGAAAACCGATCTAATATATTAATTTTTCTCTACCTATTTAGGTCTTTCCCCAATCATAACTCAAAAATTTCTAAATCCAAGACTCATTAATCCATCAACTAAACTCAAGAAAAACATAATCATTTTCAAAAAACAATAATTTATAAAGCCAATATATACCGATGTTATTTACACAATAATCATGAAATAAATTTTAGGATTTTCAAAAAATCAAAAATCGATCGAATACAAATCGAAAAAAATTGTATTCGATTAGATCAGATTTGAAATTTTTTTTTTCCAAGAATGAATAATTACATAATAAGAGATTAAATCAAATAATTTTTTCTTCCAAAATGAATACAATTCAAACCGCTGTTAGCCATGACCATTTAAAGCAATAATTTAAATTGATTTCTATACTATTTTAGGAATTATATTCAGGAATAAGGAAATATAAAAAATGGGAGGAATGTGAATTGCAGTAACAGCTCAACTTGACCTCGACGACGTTGCTTGGCGAAACTGATAAAAGCGCTGTAATTCTATCTCATCATCCTCGATCATCACTGTTCTCACGCCAAACCTCCATTTTGGTTCTTCAGGTTCTCTTTCTTTCTTTCTTTTCTTTCATTCATTCTTTTTTTCCCCAAATTTGTAATATCTCCCGATTAGATCACAGGGATGCGTCTCATACAGTTCCTTTTGATAAATCTATCTCTTTTTTGGTTTTCCCTGTATGCCCCATAAAATTAAAGGATCGGAGACGAATTGGGTCGCTGAGTTTTATTGCCTTCAACTTTTCGACTCAGTCTTCTTCAGCTTTTTTTAAGTTCCATTTGACTGTAGATTTTGCCAAATCCAAAGTGTGCATGCACATCCCCCTTTTTTTGTGTGAAATTGAAAAATTGTGGACATTCCATCCTCAATTGCGAATTTAGATTATTCATGCGATCTTTACTTGAATTGAAATCGTGTTAGGTTTGATTTCTGGCCTCAATTAGGGCGTAGTTGGTCAGTTCTTGCTATTTATAGTACATGGCTTTTGATTAATTTTTTGTTATTTACAACTTGGGTAGGTTGTTGTGGGGATTGTATCTTCTGGTGGTGGATTTTTTTGGAAATTGGAGATGAGTCAGAGGGGTTTAATATATAGCTTTGTTGCCAAAGGGACTGTTGTTTTAGCAGAGCACACGCAATATACAGGAAATTTCAGCACCATTGCTGTTCAGTGCTTGCAGAAGCTGCCTTCAAATAGCAGCAAATACACATATTCATGTGATGGTCACACGTTTAACTTCCTCATAGACAATGGATTCGGTATTGACTCTTGGTTTTTTTTCTTATGTAATACCCACTTCGTGAGTGTCTGGGGAAGGGAAGACTGCCTAGAGTATTTCCTTCCCCAGACACTCACGAAGTGGGTATTTGAACTGGGTCGGCCCTTTTTCTTACTACCAGCTCTGCTGCTTTGGTTGTTATATATGCCAATGCCTGAAAGTTTTTCTCTGCGTTGCAGTTTACCTTGTTGTTGCGGATGAATCAGTTGGAAGGAGTGTTCCTTTTGTATTTCTTGAACGGGTGAAGGATGACTTTAAGAAGCGTTATGGTGCTAGCATTCAGAATGACAGTGCCCATCCCCTTGCTGATGACGACGATGATGATTTATTTGAAGACAGATTTAGCATTGCCTATCATCTTGATAGAGAATTTGGGTTCGTATATGCTTGGCCCTTTATTAAGTTTTTGTTTACTTCTTTGTAGTTTGGTTTTTAGTATTTTGATTCTGTTACACAGACCAACGCTTAAGGAGCATATGCAGTATTGCATGAACAATCCAGAAGAAATAAGTAAACTATCAAAATTGAAGGCTCAAATAACTGAGGTCAAGGGAATAATGATGGACAATATTGAGAAGGTATATGATACTAAGCCTAATGACACCCACTCTTTTGGTTGCTATCATATGTTTTCAGCTCTGGTTCTTTGTAGGAATACTATCTAAATAGTTTGGCTCTGGATGAACTGTTCTGTTTTTTTATACTTTTTTTTTGTAAGTGGTTTTAATTTTGGGGAAGGGGAGGGAGGGAGGGAGGAGTTGTAAATAAGGGATGATAACTTTGGTATTGAAATGCTGTTTCAAACTAGTGGATTTTGCCCATGCTTCCTGGTGGGACTCAGAAAAAGGATTTAGATCTAAATGGTCTTTCTGAAGATTTGGATCAATGGCATCGTCTGATCCATGTAGTTGACCCCACCTAATGGTAAAAGGCTTTGGTTGTTGTTTACTGGTGGGGCTCTTGGAGTAATAACAGTATGGGAGTTTTACCTCTATATTATACTTGGTATTCTGCACATAGGATTGTGTAAACCACCCACTGCCATAATATTTTAGCATCCTTTTTGTTGCCAAAACCTTTTGAAAATGACACACCTGACATTCACTAAGAGCTGTAAACAAATTATTCGATCAGAAACTACCCATCTGACAATGTGAAATTAATTAGTGACTAACTTGTTAAATGTTCATTTAAAATATTGATTATGGTGCCGTCCTCATACTTATTTTAGAGTTTTAACTTTTTATCCCCCTATATTCCCAGAGCTTTGCATCCTTTGTTATGTTCTTTTCTTGTTTGTTCTCGATTTTAGTAAACTCTGTCTATCTCAAAAAAAAAACACACACACACACACAGCAACAACCAACAAACAATTGCAATTCTGTTGGGTGGCATGCATCTCAACTTGCAGCCTAGCAGATTTTGTTTAGGTCAATTGACGATGCATTATTCACCATTATTTTTTAATCTCGGGGTGCATAAACAGTTCAGTATATTAGGATGCTAATAAACATTCTCAACTGCTGGCTGAAGGGCCACGCCAGGCCCCATATTATTTTAATGTTATACTTATTAAATTTGATATTATTATTTTTTTGTCCTTAATATGTTTTTTCTTTTATATGGGTTTGTGGATTTTGCTGACCCCAACTAATTTGGGATAGCAGTAATGTTGATATTTTTAATAGTAAATATACAATTTAAATATGAAGTTACTTAAAATAATAGTCAATATAATTAATAAAAGGCAACACATATACTGGTTCACTTTCCTAATTTAAGTAACCTCTTTTATTTATTATCTTCTTTATCTTTTTTTTATCATACAACTATTACCGAATAATTATCATGCACAAATATTACCTTTTCTCTCTCATTCATCTATCCCCACAAAGTCTATTCCATCATTCTCAATTCCCAATAGTTTTTAAATTACCAATTGTTTTTTATAAAATCATTTTTTATTTTTAACATTTATTTACTCATTATTTTTCTTATCAGCTTTACCTTTTTTTTCAATAACAATCACTCATCTACATTGCTCTTGCATCTAATTCTCAAAGTGATTTTGTACATTCAACTTACTCAATTAACTACTTATTTTTAAAAAATTCATTTCAAACAGTAAAAAAAATAAAACTGACATTATGTTCAATAATAAAAAAGCACAATTTTATATTTTGGCTTTTGACAAATAAGTGTATTGAGCTGCCCGAGTGGGAGTAGATGAAGACTGGCAGTTGAGTCTTTTATATATGCATTTGTAAAAGACTGGCAAATTCTGTTAATTGAAGAGGTTGTCATGAAAACTGAAAATAGTACTTTATGCACATGCATCAGATCTTATACTCATCTGGCTAGTAAATATGACATTTTTCATACACAAAATGTTTGCATTCATCTCAACTTTTGGTTTTGGGGTATACTCAATAGGATTTGGAGCCTCTTATGTCCCAGGACCATCATGTTGAAGAGAGATAGACAGAAATTTTATTGTGTGGGGACCTGCCATGATGGGTTATAAGGTCCAGATGACTTTCACCTCTTATTTAACTAGAGAGTTTCCTGCAATAATTTTTCTTTGAAAATTACCTTTAAAATATGACTTCATAAGATTGCTTGTGTTTGATTTCATAGCATGCCCTTAGAAGGTTGTAATTCAATAATTTTTCTTTTGATTACTAATAAAATTATATGCATATAAGGTTAAATTTAGTGATTGTGACAATTAGACCAACAGAAGGATGCTGACTCCCTTAGTAAGAGTAGGCTTCTATATCAAGAAAATGCTCTAGGATTTGACCCGCATAAAATTGAAGAAGATTTTTATCCCATCTAAACTATCAGGGAACTAGTAAATCAAAACTAGTATAAGGCATAACAAATGCAACAGGAACAAGAACATGGTTGGATACATAAATTGGGAATCGGAAGAAACTGTTGTTAAGGCATAACTGTATTTTTATTCTGGAAGATAATCAATGTATCTTTGTTGCCTTCTATATATATGATTTTAATATCAGTTTTCAAATTGGGAATCGGAAGAAACCATTTAAACATTTCAGATTTTTTCAAAAGGCCATGTTGCTGCTCAATATCAAGCACTTTTAAATGACATTTGCACCAACTATTTTGAAGGTTTTGGATCGTGGAGAGAAGATTGAACTTCTGGTGGACAAAACAGAAAACTTGCAGTTCCAGGTATGTAGTATTATACAAATCAAAATAGTCTGAAGTAATCTACTGACGGGATTATATTTTCCATTAAAATTTAGGCTGACAGCTTCCAGAGGCAAGGCAGGCAGCTGAGAAGGAAGATGTGGCTGCAAAATCTCCAAATGAAGCTGATGGTGGGAGGAGGAATCCTTATCTTGATTATAATATTGTGGGTTATTGCTTGTGGGGGTTTCAAATGTTGATGGAGCTATAAGAAATTGGAGTCTGTATTAGGGCACATAAGGGATGCACAAAATGATATACTGTACTACTTGTACATGGAATTTGTGGCGGGAATTCATGGTTATTGTCATAGACTGTAATTAAGCTTGTGGTAAGCTGCTAGTTACTTTGAACGAAGCTCTTGCTTCAGATGACATTACTGGGTTGGTTGTGCATATTGCTTTTACCATTATAGACCTTTCACTAGCTTTCTCTTGCCTTGTTCAAGTGTATTTTCTTGTTTCAGTCAAAAACGTTAACTAGAGCAACAGGGATAAGTTGCGCACTAAACATCTAGATTTTTAAAGGTTGCAGTTGAACGCTCTTATGTTTTGGTCTTGCCTTAATGCTCCTCTTGAATCCCCAAGGAATTGCCCTCTGAAGACTGCAAATATAATTGGGGTTAGATAAATAAAATAAACTATTATTTTAGAATACTGGATTGATGTTAGTTTAGCTAATCTTTAAAAAGAAAAAAAGATGAAGTATGACTATTTACTACTTTAAAGAAATTGAAATTAATTTAATTTTTAATAGTAAGAAATGATGCCAACTTAGTTTTTTAATCTTTGTGCTCATATTTTATTTTTATTTTTTTCTTTTTTAAATTTTAGGCCGCACAATTTTATTTCACCCATGTAAAATACCTATTTTATGCGTTGTAAAAGGTAATATGAGTGGAAAAACATGAGTCGTCTTTGTTATAATTTCGAAAAAAAAAAATTTGTTTTGACTAGTGTATTTCTTTTTCCTAAAAGATTGTGATGAAAATAGTAAAAAAAAACATTGGAACGTTTTCAGTTTTAGGACTTCCTCAAAAAAAAAATTATCAGGGAACATTTTCAGTAAATCTCAGCTGGTCTATTTTTCATTTTCGATGATAATGAAAACAGACATTGAGGAAAGCAGAGTATTTGGTGCAAGATACTGCAAACATTTTAACGTTATCAGTTTCGAGACGTCTATAAAGTGTTTCTTACTAAACAATTTTAATAAGTCTCAGTCAGACATGTTTTGAAGTATATTTTTAATTTTCAATGAAAAAAAAAATCAGAAAATGACGACAATAAACAGATCTAGTTGCTTTCAAAATCCTAACAGTATCAAGATCCGTTTCAACTAATTTGAATAACCAAACCCTTTTATTTATTTTTCGGTGTAATAACGTAACCATGAGATTATTATGTTGTGCTGTTTTTTCTTTTCTCAGGTTTACTGTTTTTTTTTTCCCCCTCAGGTTTGTCTTATAAGTCCTCTTGGTTTATAGCCTTGACTCTTGGGCCCCTGTATTCGGGAAAGTGACCAAAGTGTCACGTTTTGACAAAAAAATTACCAGACTACCACGCCAACAGTAAATTTTGCCAAAATGCCACGCGGCATAATTCGCTACACAGTATAGCGAATTATGCATGCAAGTAATTCGCTACACAGTGTGGCGAAATATGCCACGTCAGAACCAAAAATGCCACATGTCAAATTTTGACATTTTGGCATAATTCGCTACCTTAGGTAGCGAATTTCTGAAAATTTGACACGTGACATTTTTGGTTCTGACATGGCATATTTCGCTACACTGTGTAGCGAATTACTTGCATGCATAATTCGCTACACTATGTAGCGAATTATGCCGCGTGACATTTTGGCAAAATTTACGGTTGGCGTGGCAATTTGGTAAATTTTTTGTCCAAATATGGCAAAATGGTCACTTTCCCCCTTGTATTCTGCTTTCATTGTTTAAATAAATAAACATATAAAAATAAAACCTTCAAGACTCAAGTTGCGTCTTATTGAGAGTGGAATTGGAACTTTGGGGAGAACGATATACTATGAATAGAAAGAAGATTCTTGCAGCAAAGATTCCACACTACATTTCAAATTACGAGTTACTTCTACCCCCGTCTACTCGGTTTACTGCCATGTTATATTAGAATGCGTATAAATTGCTTGTCTTCCGTAAACAGCAAGACTCATTTATAACAGAAAAAAGGGGAGATGGAAAATGCATCCTTCTGCATAAAAGATACATGCTTTATTACTATAAATAGACACCAAGTACGATCAATCATACTTTGCGCCATGTCTTGAAAAGAAAAGTGAAGTATAAGGTCATGAATAGTAACAAATGATGCAACTTGCGAAGAAAAGCCTATGAATAAAAGAACCGCGACTGTAAAAGCAAAATTGTCATAAAAGCTGAGTCAAGACGAAAATCAATCACACAACTTGGTAGTCTTCTGTGATCAACTGTGTTCTCTGAGAATATTTGGGAGGATTACCACCCTTCAGCGGTATGATGTTCGTAACCTGCAAAGTGAAATAGAGGATGAGTCAAATAGAAGTCTTAGCTTCCATTAATTCAATATTCACACATGGTATGTCAACTATAATCCATCATCGCATATGATGATGTTAAACGCGAAATGAATGAAACAATAATCTATATTCAGACATGAAATGGGACGTCCCAGCCAAAAAAATTTCAGGTTGTCAGTAAATGTGTCAGTTTCAACTGACATTTTGACACATCATTTTAAATAGCACTATACATCCAATGCCACAATCAAAGTCGAATGCAAAAAATAGAAAATTCAAACAAACCTTCAGGTCGCTAAATGTATCAGTTGCCATAAAACGGACTGAAATGGGAAAGAATGCTGATGATTCTGCTGGTGGAACAACAAACTCCATTGACCCGCTGCCAAATATACTGAAGTCAGATAAAACAAGTCCAAAAGTACAAAAGATAATAACAACATAATTTAGATCTTAAAAAATATCACTCCAAATTTAGCATACCTGCGGTTTGAATTGTCAATCAGAAGGACAGACCACTCTAAAATGGAATTCCTAGGGTCATACCTACAAAGCCAATTTTGTCAGAGGATTTTATAAAGAGAGCTTTCAGATTCATGTAAATCTGGTGAGTGCTTCAAATATTGCAATCCATTAGCATGTGTAACAGAGACAGTTTCTAATACAAAACCACCAGCTCATTTACTGCAGACTCCAAAACACAAAAATCATGGTTTGGTTGTCCCTAACATTTATTTTGAGGAAGAAAAAATAATGAAATCCACACCTCCATTCCCCATCAATCTGACTAACAGATGGTGCTTCTCGAAGAGCTGGAAGAGGTACAGAGATCACAACATTCCGCAGATCAAACATTGATGAAGCCTCATATTCAATGTTGACATACGTTTCATTTCCAGAAGGAGAAGGCCAGCAATTGACTAAATAGACAGATATAGCACGCTGTAAGTTATTAATACATGAACAAAAAGTAGTAGATCACATCAATGATAGATATTAACTCACTTGTCAGCGGCACCATTGACTCATCAGTGCTTTGCATTCTCCACTTTAAAAGGCCAACACCTGCAGCATCACTGGCTTGACCAGTGGGGAAAGGCCTATTGGGATCCTTTAGGCCTAGTATATTCTCATTGGCAAATAGTTCTTTATTCATGTTAGGGTGTGTCTTGAAAGAGATGGCTTGATTCTCACCAGTCTGGACCTGCAAAAACAAGGTAAAATATTCAAGTACCAATACGATACGAATCTTGGGAGAACCTCATCCTAAAAGCTAGCCTATGAGGTAGGGCACTCAAAGTCCATATAGCTTAAAGTCCATATAAACCCCACACCAAAACCTTATGCTTCTGATGTGAGACTCCAAGTCTCATACCTTGAAGTAGGATCACAACATTCCACCATGCTCCGTAGCCCCGGCGCCCACGCGGGCTAGCTTTACGCTAGTCTTTTACTAGCCCTAGGCTAACATTGCAATGCTAGCGTCACCACCCGCGCCGCTCGATTGCAACTTGGAGATATGGTGGAAGGCTCTGATACCAATTGATATAAACCTTGGGAGAACCTCACCCCAAAAGCTAGTCCATGAAGTAGGAGAGCCCAAAGTCCATAAAAAACCCACACCAAAACCTTATGTTTCCGATGTGGGACTCCAAGTCCCATACCTTGGAGTAGGATTGTAACACAATACTTTCAAATGTCTTCCAAATTGATATTTGCATTCAAAATCAGTCTTAAGGAAAAAATAAAAATAAATCAAAACTAGGAGCACTGGAGCAGAGATGAGTAGGAATAACATCAAGTAATGTACAAAACATTTGAAAAAATGTACGGAGAAACAAAACAAATAAACTTGCAAACATAAAAACAAATCATTTGAATATTGAAAACTGCATTTCAAATATACAAATACCTCTTCATTTTTCTTCTTCTTTGTAAAAGAAGAAAAAACTAATTCAAGCTAACCAAATAAATTGGTTCAACAAAACCCTAAATATACATCACATATCAAAAGCACCAGAATACTTCATGATCAACAAAGAATCAAGCACTGTTGGTGCCCTATGGGAATTTCAATCCCTATTATCTTCCACTTCAATTTCATCCTTTCATCCTGGCTGAACAGCCACTGCTATCTTGTCTCCTTCCCATTTTTCCTTTCCCTTTCTCTTCCTCCCCATTATTTTTCTGTCCTTTTTGTCATCTAGCTTGTTTCAAAAGTCTCAGCAATTTTTAAGCAAAAAGAATAAAACTGATATATTCAACACAACTATATGAACTGATGGTTCTGCATGAGAAGATCATTTGAGTGACTAAAACACCAAAAATTGGCTCATCTTGAGCAAAATATCACTGCATCAAATAAAATATCTAGCTAACACTTATAATTGACTTATTTGAGCCAAGCACCTTAAACAAGACTGCTTTTAAAACATTATCCACATGAAAATTAGTTACTTTTTTACCCAAATTATCACAGTCAACTACACTTATAGAGGATGTAAACCATGAGAAGAGTGCATGAGGACAAAATATAGACCACACTAGAAAACAAAAGAAATTAAGCAGAGGGAAACAATCTGTTTCATATGAACTTCTCTCCACCAATGATGATGAGATTTAATAAAACAAGTATCATTATCTATGACAATAGATAATTAATTATTCAAGAAAGACTACTCAGGTTACACAAACCAGCATCACAGTGGACACACATTGAGGTAGAGAGCAATAGTGAGAATGTGATACCTGCACTTGAATGTGTCCATCCTCTTGGCTAAGAATCTGGAGAGACAAAGTGCCTTGAACATCAAAGTTACTAACACCACCATCACGTTTCAGTGTCACATTTAGCTTCTCCTCCACAGATAAAGTGATGGGATCAGTAAGTGGTGGGGCAGCTGGTCGAGACTGGCCAAGCTTTGGCTGAACATCTTCAAGAATGACTTCACCTTCTGCTTTCAGTGATTCTAAAAACTGATTTGCCCTTTGAGATTTACCAAGCTTCATGCCAAGACCTTTTGGTGGAGCAGTGGCAGATGAAGTTGGACGACCTAATGAAGAGAATAGAGGAATACTTAAATTAAAAGACTACTCTCTGTTTAGCAACATGTAAACTTGGACATAGAATAAACCACAGCTGGGACACAGCATGCCTCAAAGCTATTCAAAGTCATTACATTTAGAAGCATTCTAGAGAACTCATGAAAAATCTATGAAAGCTAACCTTTAGACTTGGTAGAAAAGGAATCAACATCAGAACTCAATCCAAAACCAGAGCCACTTCCAAAACCAGTTCCGCTGCTAGACATGCTCAATTCACTAAAGCTATTTTCAATTCTTCCAGAGCCCATGGACTGTGACGGACCGAAGCCTCCTCTATCACCTCTGTTCTTTTCAATCTGTAGAATACATGCATAGATTTTGATTAAATGATATGTACTCCAAGACTTTAAGCACAAACAAATTAATAAAATACAGTCCCTCCAATCATACCTTGCTTTTATCAATCTCACTAGCTTTTCGCTTCATAACATCCTGAGTCTCATTGATCTTGCTCTGCATAACCAGCTTGTGTAATTTCTCTTCATGACTCTCCATTTCACAGTATTGCTTAACTTGTGCAACAGTCACATTTTCCTTGTGTCCAAGAGAAATGACTTCATCAAATGCAAAAATCAGCTCAAATGCATGTCTGCAAATACCCTCTTCATCAAGGGAGTAGGAATATTCAGGCACCTAAAAATATTAAGGAATGAACTAACTATAAATATGACATTTTGGCCAAAAGTTTCATTAAATGGCTCTAAAACTGACCAATAAAAGGTAAAATAACATCCCATTAGAAACCATTTGATCAATCCTAAAACCTCCTGAACCTTCCTATAAAAATCAATATACTAAATGCCATGTTTAAGGTAAAAAGAGAGACTTATGCACTGAATGATTGTACCATTAAAAATCTGACAAAACAAAAATGACAGAAAATGAGTAGACAAGGCACAGAATACATTCTAGATTCAGACCAGCAAGACATACCATGTTAAAGACAAAACCAATAGTCCCATAAGTAGACAAGAGAAAACCAAGCATTTGAAAACAAACGGACTTAAGAAAATAAGGTGTCAAACTTAAAGCATCAGAAAAAGGATACAAGTTTAGAGAGAAGTCTCAGAGTTTCCAAATCTTCAAGTATGTTGCTCTGTTTGTTTGTTACAAGAAGCAGGTACAGCGCTTCTATTGGCTGGTAAACATAGCGCACATTCTCAGTCTCAACATATGTGTGTTGTTTTCCAGTGCCAATCAACTTGGGAAATGCAGCTAGAAGACCCTCAATTCTTATACGAGACATATCCACAAACTGTCTAGAAACTAGCACTGCAAACAAAGCAAAAGGTTTATTGGCATAAGAGCATTGACGTTGAATTTATAATTACTGACACAATGACAAATCCAATATCGAATCAGGACTTAGCTGTGCTTTACAAACTATAAATTAATCATGAATTTAAAAAAAAATAAAAAAAATGAGGCAATGACCATTTAGTAAGATGTAATATTAACAATCACAAACAACTGAAAGATTGAATTATCAAAGTGGGACAATGATTTCATAACTCTATGGTCTATGTAGCTGACATAAAGTGATGGGCAGATAGATTATACAGATAAGGGAAATCATACAGCAAGAGATACAGATCAAGTTTCCGGATTAATGCTTATCACATATATTACTTATCTTATCATCAGTAACCAAGTTTTCAACCAAAGCAAAGGAAATAACTTTGATGACAAACTCTCCACATGTCAAATTAATTTATATACTGCTGTAAAGGAAATGCCACTCCAACAATTTATTTCTTATATTTCACAAAACCCAGTAGCTTGTGTTTCATATTACCGAAAAAGAATGAGTCAACTATCATTTCAACTTAATATCAAACGAAGATAGATCTTTGACTTGTTTTTATATTAAAGGACAAGTTACAGGTTACGGAATTTCAGAATTCAAATAATATAAAGAAAGATGTATACGTGTCTACAATAAAGTTAGTTGTAAGTAAAAATAGAAGTTGCACCTTGAATGCAATATATCCAATATGTTTCTCTTTCCTTTAGTGAAATTGGCATTAACTAAGGTAAAGTAAAATGGCTAAAGAAATGGGAAGCAAGGCAGAGACACATTATCAGTGTAAATAATTCCAAAAACTAGGATGAAAGGACCAAGGGCCTCAGAGAACTCACCTTTACCAGATTTGCCCACAATGGATGCAGCAAGAACAACCTGTACAATAAATACAACAAAAATTTGAACAAACATTTAATGGAGCAAAGAGGAAGTCAGGAACAGTTAGAAAGAAAGAAAATATAACATTTCCATTCCAAGGTTAATTCTTCTTTTAATTTTCTTAAGCCATGATATTTTAGTTTTTTCAGTTTAGAAGAGGTAATCAGCTTATGGCCTTTGTAAAAACCATGCCCCACCCTCACCACTTGACCAACCCTTAACTGGCAAGCAAATTGCTAGCTCAATCAAGTTCAGCAAAAATTTGGATGAAAAAAACAATACAAGGTAGCATAAGCTGCACCAGAAGATCAAAAATTACCAGTACTTGGAAGAAAACTCAAGCTAAAAACCTTAGCAAAGGATCTCAATTTTAAAGCATGTAAAGATATATTAGGATGTTCCTTCCGGCGTTATTTCCAGATCACGGATTAAAACTGTATACATATAACACAATTGTAGCAACAGGACCAAATAAGAAGTGAAAAAGCAATAATTAAAATAATGAAATTAAAGGAAAGAAAATCATTTAACAAGTGTTAAAAATGATTAACCAAAACATGAGCAAGTCCTCAAATATTAAACTAAGCGATTGTAATTTCTTAAGAGACAAGAATAATTACCATCGTTGCGTTGAATCTTTGAAACGAGGGAAATGCTTCTTGTCTTGAATTGAATCTGCCAAACAAAAAAAAATCATAATGTTGTTAGGAGCCATCAGATCCCGCGGTCAGATATGCAATGCGCCGTAATTGAATAGCGAAGTCGCAGAGAGAAGAAGAAAAATCGAAGGCAGAAATTGAGAAACGATTGCAGAAAGAGCTTACCAAATTAGGATCTGAGATTTGGGAGTGCAGATCTGATGATCCCAGCGGAGTGAAAACAAAACTAACTGAAAAGTGCAATGAAAGCAAAATGAAAGAGAATGCACCCTGAAAAAATACACGTATAAAAAAAGGTTCGTTTGTCGTTTTTTTTTTTTTTTTTGGTATAATCGTTTGTCGTTTTAAATTACATACGATTGTGTGAGATGATACACAACGAAGATTACATCCGAAGAAAATGAGTGATTTGTTTAATTTAAATTTTTTAAAAAATAAATTTAATTAAAATGATATTTTTTAAAAGTATAAATATTTTTGGGTTTTCTTTTTCTGATGTTGAATGTAAAAAATTTATTTATATTGAACCCAAAATGACGTTGTTTTGAATCGGAAATCAAGGTATTTTGTAATTATAATTTATTTCAGAGTTATAATATTTTTTATTATAACTTTTCAATTTTTCAACGCAAAATGACGTCGTTTAGGGAGTGAATGTAGATGATTTATTTACATTCACCATAGAAATATTAAAGACAATTTTTTTTATAAAATATTTTTTTATATTTTTAATTTTTTTGTTTATTTTTGCTAAAAATAAGATGAAGTAAAAGTATTTAAAAGGATTATATTGGACAAACAAATTAAAAATATAAAAAACTATTTTAAAGGATTTTAATATACTGTTTTTTAATAAAAATATTCATTGAAGTGTTTTAAAAGATTATTTTATAATCCATCATAATCTGTTGGTATTCAATAATGATTTCAAACAAAGGAAAAATTAATCTCATGGTATTCAAAAAATATGATGATTTTAGTGGATTTCAATTGGTGCGGAACTGTGGATTTCCTGAGACTTTTTAGGTAGAAGTATAAGAGGTTGTCTCTCTCACAATTTCACCCTAACCTTTAAGATTTTTTAAGATTTCTCTATTGCAATACTTCTTCTTCCCCTATGGGAGCTTTGTAAATAACAGGTTTTTGAGCGATTTTTATCACATAAACAACAACCAAACAAGATTCTAATCTAATCCATTTCAAAAATAGAGTGATTTTTTAGAGTTAAAAAATGATTTTTCAAGCTATGGTCAAAGTCGTGACTTTTTTTTGGTACAAAAAATGTATGCTTTTTGTATTAAAAACAAAATAAAACATTAGGAAAACAACACGAGAATAAAAACCCCAAACCTTTCACCAAAAAAAAAAAAAAAAACCCCAAACCACCTTACCAAAAAAAACCCCAAACCAAATTTCTTTTTAAATTAATGAAACGAGATCGATTCTAAGAAAGGTTGAAATTTTCATAATATGAACACTATGTTTCATAACAATACATTCATAAACGAAATGCTTTCGCTTTAAAAAATGATTTCAAACAATTTTTGTGTTAATAAAAACACTAAAAACTTGTTTTTCAAAAATCCCAAAGCAATTTAAGATTTCGATGTATCGATTGAAAATTATTTGATAAAATTTCTAAACTTTCATGTAATAAAATCTAGAAATTTAGATTCAAAATTTTCTTAGAATACTCAATGAAAACTTGCATATATAATATATGGTTAGAAAACTTTCGTCACATAGAATAAAAACCCCAAAGTTTCAAAGAACAATAGCAAAAAATTCCAAACGAAATTTTATCATGAACTTTAACTTTTTATGCAAATTTGGAATTATTATTAATAAATAAAAAATTATATGTCTTATAATCATATATGTATAGCTCTGATACAAAATGAAGAAGATAATTTCAACACATTGGTCAAACCCAAGAACGAAAAGATACTAATGCGTGGAAGGCTAGTATAGATATACGGAAAGCTGTTGCTCACTATGATATCAAGATACATCAAATTATATATGATTATGTCATTTTAATTGAAAATATATATATACACAATGGAGATTACAGGGGAAGAAACTGAGTGATTTATTTAATTTAAATTAAAAAGATACTAATTTTAATTAAAATGACCATCGTTTAAGAAAAACAAATATTTTTTCCATGAAATAATTTATTATACTTTTAATTTTTTGTTTATTTTTGCTAAAAATAAGATTAAGTAAAAATATTTAAAACATCAAGTGCATAAGTGGTTTTTTTATTGAAAAGAAAAAGAAAGATAAGATGTTACTGAATCTATTCAAGATTCATCAAGTTATTGAAGAAGTAATAATATATAATTATTGTAAAGAATCAATTCATCAAGTTATTGAAGAACTTAATATATAATTATCGCAATTAAAAAAACTTAAATTGTTTAATGAAAGTCTTTTAATAGTTTATACTATTCTCTAACATATACCTTCACACCAGAGCTTACAGGATTGTGTTTGCCTCGGTGGTGAAGGAAAGGAAGAGAACATCGGGATAGCATAGTATATTAACTGCAAGCATTCAATATCCATAGTCGGTGGAGCTACAATCCAATTTACAGTGCCGTTTTCAGTTTGTTTAACCATCATCAATACCAATTCTCTTCCAAATAACATCTAATCTCCAATTAAAAGATACATCCTACAGAGTAAATAGATACACTAAGTTTGTATTATGTAAATCTTACTCTCTCTTTTTAGTACAAATGTAAATCATACTTTGTGCCATGCTTGCGAAGTAAAACTGAAGCACGAATTCTTGAATAGTAACAGATGATGCAACATGGCGAAGAAAACCCTTTGTTAAAAGAACCACGACTGCAAAAGCAAAACTGTCACAGAAGCTCAGAGTCGACTGGAAAATCAATCACACAACTTGGTAGTTTTCTGTGATCAACTGTGTTCTCTGACAATATTTGGGAGGATTACCACCCTTCAGCGGTATGATGTTGGTAACCTGCAAAAACAAGTAAAAAAAAAAAGGTTAAGATTCCATTAAATCATATTCAAACAGGGTATGTCAAATATAATCCATCGCTGTAGATGATGGTAAACGAATTGAATGAAATGATACTCTATATTCATACATGATATAAGCATTTCCCAGCCAAAATAAATCTTCAGGTCAATAAATGTGTAAGTTTTGACTATATCATATTGACACATCACTGAAATAGCACTATTCATCCACGGCCACAATGAAAGTCGTTGAAAAAAATAGAAAATCCAAACAAACCTTCAGGTCACTAAATGTCTCAGTTGCCGTAAAACGAACGGAAATGGGAAAGAATGCTGATGATTCGACATTTGGAACAACAAACTCCATTGACCCGCTGCCAAATATATTAAAGTCAGACAAAAACAAGTCCAAGAATACAAAAGCCAATATGTTAGCTTCTTGAAAAATATCACTCCGAATTTAACATACCTGCGGTTTGAATTATCAATCAGAAGGACAGACCACTCCAAAACTGAATTCCTAGAGTCATACCTGCAATCCAATTTTATTAGGGGGACTACCAAGAAAGCAAGAATCTAACACGAAATATATTGATTTAGAACCATAAATAAAGTATCAGTTACGAGAATCATCAACTGATGATCTAAGAAAGGGGGGAGGGGGAAGCAGCATTAGCATCATAGAGCTTTCTCAACATCAACAGCGCTTTTATTCCAAACTAATTGGGGAATCATAAGAGTTCATCTCATAACTCATAAGAATAGCCTCTCTCTCTTTTTTACAGGCGGCTCACAACGCATAAAATCAACCCTCCTCCTTTACCCTAATTTGAGACAGGCTATGTAAACATATGTGGAGTTTTCATACAGCATTCTAATCCATGTAAATCTAGTCAGTACTTCAAAGATTGCAATTCATTAACATGTCTAACAGAGACAGTTTATGATACAAAACCACCAGCTCATTCACCGCAGACTTCAATGCAAAACACAAAAATCATGGTTGTCCCTAACATTTATTCTGAGGAAGAAAAAATAACGAAATCCAAACCTCCATTCCCCATCAATCTGACTAACAGATGGTGCTTCTCGAAGAGCTGGAAGAGGTACTGAGATCACAACATTCTGCAGATCAAACATTGATGAAGCCTCATATTCAATACTGACATAAGTTTCATTTCCAGAAGAAGAAGGCCAGCAGTTGACTGCAATAGACATATATAGCACACTATTAATACATGAACACAAAATAGTAGACCACATCAATGGTAGATATTATCTTACCTGTCAGCGGGACCATTGACTCATCAGTGCTTTGCATTCTCCACTTTAAAAGGCCAACACCTGCAGCGTCACTGGCTTGACCAGTGGGGAAAGGCCTATTGGGATCCTTTAGGCCTAGTATATTTTCATTGGCAAATAATTCTTTATTCATGTTAGGGTGTGTCTTGAAAGATATGGCTTGATTCTCACCAGTCTGGACCTGTAAAAACACGGAACAAATATGCAAGTACCAAGACTTTTAAATGTCTTCCAGATTGATATTTGCATTCAAAGTTGCACGGTGCAGACATCAGTAGGAGCAACTTAGTTAATGCATAAAATATTTTAAAAACTGCAGGGAGAAACCAAACAAATAAAACTGAGCAAACTGAAAAATCAATCATTCAAATATTGAAAATTGTATTTCAAATATACAAATATGTTTTTGTAAAAAAATGTTTAATATGAAATTCTTTCCCCTAATGATGATGAGATTTAATGAAACAAGTATGTTTTTCATGTCAATAAATAATTAATTATTCAAAAACGATTACTCAGGTTACACAAACCAGCAGCACAGTGGACGCACATAGAGTTAGAGAGCAATAATGACAATATGATACCTGAACTTGAAGATGTCCATCCTCTTGGTTAAGAATCTGGAGAGACAACGTTCCTTGAACATCAAAATTACTGACTCCACCATCTCGTTTCAGTATCACATTTAACTTCTCCTCAACAGTTAAAGTGACGGGATCAGTAAGTGGTGGGGCAGCTGGCCGAGACTGGCCAAGCTTTGGCTGAACATCTTCAATAATGACTTCACCCTCTGCTTTCAGTGATTCTAAAAACTGGTTAGCCCTTTGAGATTTACCCAGCTTCATGCCAAGACCTTTTGGTGGAGCAGTGGCAGATGAAGTCGGACGACCTAAGGAAAAGAATATAGTACTTAAATTAAAAGACTACTCTGTTTAGCAACATGTAAATTTGGACATAGAATAAACCACAGCTGGTACACGGTGTGCTTCAAAGCCATTCAAAGTCATTACATTTAGAAGCATTCTAGAAGAACTCATGAAAAATCTATGAAAGCTAACCTTTAGACTTGGTAGAAAAGGAATCAACATCAGAACTCAATCCAAAACCAGAGCCACTTCCAAAACCAGTTCCGCTACTAGATATGCTCAATTCACTAAAGCTATTTTCAATTCTTCCAGAGCCCATTGACTGTAAAGGACCAAAACCTCCTCTATCACCTCTGTTCTTTTCAATCTGTGGAATACATGCATAGATTTTCAATTACTGATGTCTACTCCAAGACTTTAAGTACAAACAAATTAATAAAATACAGTCCCTCCAATCATACCTTGCTTTTATCAATCTCACTTGCTTTCCGCTTCATAACATCCTTAGTTTCATTAATCTTGCTCTGCATAACCAGCTTGTGCAACTTCTCTTCGTGACTTTCCATTTCACAGTATTGCTTAACTTGTGCGACAGTCACATTTTCCTTGTGTCCAAGAGAAATGACTTCATCAAATGCAAAAATCATCTCAAATGCATGTCTGCAAATACCCTCTTCATCAAGGGAGTATGAATATTCAGGCACCTAAAAATGTTAAGGAGTGAACTAACTATAAACATGATATTTTGGCCAAAAGTTTCCTTAAATGGCTCTAAAACTGATCAATAAAAGGTAAAATAACCTCCCACTACAGACCATTTGATCAATCCTAAAACTTCATGATAAAAATCAATATTCTAAATGCTATGTTTAAAGTAAGAAGAGAAATTCATGCACTGAATGATTGTACCATTAAAACTCCAAGAGAAAACAAAAATGACAGAAAATGAGTAGACAAGGCACAGAACACATTCTAGATGCAGACCAGCAAGCACATTCCAAGTTAAAGACAAAACAAATAATGCCCCTAATCAACAAGATAAGACCAAGCCATTGAAAACAAATGAAGATAAGAACATAAGGCACTGATAAAACTGGATCAGAATTAAAGGAAGAAAAGAACTCAAGACTTTTTGGCCCAGAAAGGTTCTGGATTTTCGGTATTACTGTTGAAGGGAAAATGACAAGTACAACTCAGATTGACAAAAAGACAAATTGCAGAAATAAGAATACATGGACACTTCTAATTACAGAAGAAATGACTTTGAAAGATGAAACTAAAGCCCAGTACGTTTCAGAGGTACAGATCTGTCCCAGCCCAGGATTTACAAATTTCTGCTTATCCTCTCCCTCCCATTTCTTTCCCTATTTAAACTTACTCAGCTAACTTCCTCACCCACCTCAGCAGTGCTCACCCTCTCTCCTCTAACCAAATTGACCTCCAATATTTCATCTGGAATATTCCTTCTCATGGTTGAGTCATCACTATTAATTAATCCCCTGTAACGTCTCCTATAGTACACTTTTAAAGGTGACGTATCAGACACCAAACTTAAAACATCAAAAAAGGAAGGATACAAGTTTAGAGAGAAGTCTCAGAGTTTCCAAATCTTCCAGTATGTTGCTCTGTTTGTTTGTTACAAGAAGTAGGTACAGTGCTTCTATTGGCTGGTAAACATAGCGCACATTCTCAGTCTCAACATATGTGTGTTGTTTTCCAGTGCCAATCAACTTGGGAAATGCTGCTAGAAGGCCCTCAATTCTTATACGTGACATATCCACAAACTGTCTAGAAACTAGAACTGCAAACAAAGAAAAAGGTTTGTCAGCAAATGAGCATTGATGCTGAATCCATAATTATTTAGGCACCACCAAATCCAACATCAATTCAAGACTTAGCTTTGGTTTGCAAACTAAAAATTATTCCTTAATTTTTAATAAAGAAAAGAAAAAAATGAAGTTATGGCTAAATAGTAAGATGTAGTTTTAACAATCATACACAACTAAAAGATTGAATTATCAAAGTAGGAAAAGGATTTCATAACTCTATGACCTATGTTTCTGACAGAAAGTGATAGCAGGTAGATTATACAGATAAAAGAAATCATGTAGCAAAAGAAACATGTCATGTTTCGCAGTTTAGGCTTATGACATATGTTCTTATTTAGTTATGTCAACATCAGACACCAAGTTTTGAATCAAATCAAAAGGATTAATTTTGATGTCGGACTCCCTGCATCTCAAACAAATGTACATAGTGCAGGAAAGTAATTATCCCCCATGGAATTGATTTCTTATACTTACCAAAACCATGTAGATTGTGTTTCATATTACTGAAAAGGGAGAAGTCAACTATTGTTTCAACTAAATGGCAAAGGCGGATATGTCTTTCACTTTTTTTTTTTAATCGTGAAGGATAAGTTACAGGTTACGGAAATTCAAAATTCAAATAATATAAAGAAAGATGAGCACATGTCCAGACTCTAGTTAGTTATAATTATTCTATTTTTTATTTTTTTTTAAAAAGCACCTTGCATGCAATATATCTAATGTGTTTCTCTCCCTTTAGTGAAATTGCCATTTAATGAGGTAGAAGATAATGATTAAAAATGGCAGGCACACCAGACACACACTATCAGAGTAAATTATCCCATAAACAAGGATGAAAGAGTGGTCACAGAGAACTCACCTTTTCCAGATTTGCTCACAATAGATGCAGCAAGGACAACCTGTTTGACAAATAAAACAAAATTTAGAAGAAAAGAATTAATGGAGCATAGGGGAAGTCAACAATAGATAGAAAGAAAAAGAATATATCATTCCCACTCCCAAGTGAATTCTTCTATTTCCTAGCACAAAAGCTATTAAGCTTTCTTTTCTTTTTTTATCAGTTTACAAAAGGAATGAGCCTATGACACCCTGTCCAAACCCCACCTCACCCCTTACCATTTGAGCTACAGCCAACTGCCATTTGTTAAGAAAATTGCTCAGACAATCAATTCCGGCACTAATTTTGGATGAGATTAAACATTCAAATGTTACGTAGCTAAAAATCAAAGTGAACAGGGGAAAAAATGACACATGATATGATATAAGCTACACCAGAAGATCCAAAATTACCAGTAATCTTGACGAAAAATCAAGCTACAAACCCTCACCCCCCCTTTTAAAGCAGATCAAGATACATTAGAAATTTCCTTCGGGCTTTAATTCTAGATCACGGGTTAAAACTAGATACATATAACAAAATTTGTAGTAGCTACATGCCTAAACATTTCTAGGAGCAGACGTGCCATCAAAGTGAATACAACACAAGAAGTAAAAAAACAATAATTAAAACAAGAAATCAAAGAAAAAAGATAAAATAATCAGAGTTAAATAGTAAAGCAAAACATAAGCAAGTCCTCAAATATTGAATTAGTAGAATGTAACTTGTAAGGAGACAATAAGAATTACCATCTTTTCACAGTTAATATTTGAACGGAGGAAAGTGATTCTTGTGTCGAATCGAATCTGAGAAAAAAACAAAGTTGATGATGGTGTTAGAAGATCAGATCCAGAGGTCAGGTATGCAATGGGTTGTAGTTGTAATTGAATGGCAGAGAGAAAGAGGAAAAATTATGGTAGATGAAAATGAGAAACGGAGTGGAAAAAGAGCTTACCAAAACACGATCCGAGAGCTAAGAGCGCAGATCTGATGAGTGAAAACACAACTGAGAGACTAGCGGGTTACTAAGGAGAAAGATCAAATGAAATCACAATACGGTGCGTTAACCTGAAAATTAAAAAAAAAATAATAAAAAATAAAAATTAAGTAGAGTGTGTATCATTTTAAAGTATATAAAATTGTGTCATTTTAAGAGACAGATAAAGGAGTAGAGAGAATTGATAAAAAAATAAATGTGTGGGTCCACTTCTTTATGAGAGTGAAATGATACAAATTATGACATTTAAGAGGATAAACACTTTTTTCTTAAAAAAAATTAGGATTGGGTTCGTGCCTTCGTGGTTAAGAGTTTACTTGGGGTAATAAATACGGTAACTTACGCTTTGATTTAAATACTTACATTTATGTATGAGAGTAAAATTCTTTTTGGTCCCTCACAATATCTACGAAATTATTTTTAGTCCCTCGCAATAAAAATGATCAAAGTGGTCCCTAAAATTATGAAAAAATAGTCATTTAAGTCTTTCTGTCAATTATAATAAGTATTCCTCGGTCCTTTTTTCATCATTGTAGGGATCAATTTGGTCTTTTTTTATTGCCAGAGACTAAAAAGAAATTCGTGATTATTGCCAAGGACCAAAAAAGACGTTTACTCTATGTATAATTATGTTTACGTGTGCAGGTTGTAAATTATAAGTCTGGTTTATATTTAAAAGACTAAAAATCTTAATCTAATTCTGTTACTTTGTTTAAGCTTATTAAATATTCAACAATTAAAAGAAGGGTTATCTTTTTCTTCAATTACTCGCTTTAGTCTAGTTCTATAAGCTTATTAAATATTCAATAATTAAAAGAAAGATTATCGTTTTTTTGCAGTTACTCACTTACTGGATACTGCAGATAAGTAATTTGCAGTAAGCCCAATACGACGTCGTTTTGGACGAAAAACATGGTATTTTTGTAAATTTTTTTGGAGATATTTTGTAATTTAATATATTTCAGGATTATAATGGTCTTTATATCTATAATTTTTTAAGATTTCAATAACAAAACGACGTCGTTTTGGGAATAAATGCAGATAACTTATCTGCAGTAACTGCAGAAATATTTTTTCTTTCAAAGAATAACTAAAATAATATTAATTTATTGTTTAAAATTATTAAAATAATGCTTTTATTTATTTTATTTAAAATAAATAATATGATATAGGCCGGCCTGTAAGTTTATAGGCTTGTCATGTACCAAAAACGTCTATAACATGTTTTCTAAATAAGTTTTTTATTTTAAAATTTAGGTCTATTCTATTTTACTATTTGTAACATGTCAAGTTTGACCTAATATAGACTAAGCTGTAAGCCGACTTAGCCCATTTACACCCTAAGAGTTAGCATTATATTATAATTTCAAAAATTAGTGTTATTATTGTATACAAAAATTTAATTAAAAAATATTTCAGCTTTATTATATTTTGTTTGATTAATTAATGGATCCCTCTTTTCTCCTTTGACAATGAAAATTTTTCTGTAGCAACCAATTTTTCAACAAAGCCATACTAATAAGACTTTAAAATTATTTTTCTCTCTCGATTACATCAGCCAATAATATGAGAAGAAAGAGAAAAATGAAGATAACAAAGTTTACCGGTCAAACTTTGTTAAAAATCAATTGTTTGGTCAAATTTGTCAAACTTTGATAAATACATTTGCCTTAATTAATTTAGTCCTTTATTTTTACCAAAAAAAATTTACTTTCCTTATGTTTTACAATCATTTTTAAAATTAATTTTTATAGTTCCCAATAACTTCATGAAATCTGACGTTAATTGAAAAGAGAAAAACATGAAATATCTTTATCTTTTTTGTTTTTTTGGTAAGCGAAATATCTTTATCTTTAGTCACTTTGAGTTTGACCACCTGTTTACTCAGTATATTTCGAAACAATTGCGAGGCATTTCGTATTTTGCTTGGTGTAATCACTTCTACTTAGAATGAGAGAGACCCTTATTACACATGTAGAAAAATTCTATCGAAAATTAAGACTTTTCTAGTAGTACTACTAGCGACTTGTTGACTCTCTTCCCACACAAAGAGAGAGAAGAGGGGGCGGGGACTTGTAGTTTTTCTTAATTATTATTATTATTATTATTATTATTATTATTATTATTATGCAATCTCCAAATGCTGTGCAGGCCAACTTTCTTAATGTACCATTTTGAATCTGAATGTTGATCATGTGTAATTATGAAAATAATTACAAAATATATAGTTTCACATCTTATCATTTAAATTTATTTAACCATATTGTTTATAATAATTTATCAAATTTAGGGTTGAGAATTCTATGAAGTATCCACACTTCAAAAACTCTGACGTGTCGTGTCTGACACTTCCCGACACTCCAACACGCGTTATAGAAATTAAAAAAAAGTTCAAATGTTGAGTTGCGTTGAGTTTTTAGTTCCAACTATTAGATTCGTTGAATTACGATTATCATTTTATTGAGTTTAATATAAATATTTGAAATATGTTATGTTTCTTTGTAAAATTTATAAATATTGTAAGTTTAGA
Source organism: Gastrolobium villosum (assembly GCA_032173675.1). NCBI lineage: Eukaryota > Viridiplantae > Streptophyta > Magnoliopsida > Fabales > Fabaceae > Gastrolobium > Gastrolobium villosum. Next base: position 58,010 of record JAVKPL010015454.1, on the reverse strand, counting down.
TTCATTTTTTGTTAAATTATTAAATATTAAATAAAACATATATTACATAAATTAAAAATATTATTTAATATCAAAACGTGTCATAACGTGTCAAAATCTAACATTTTTTAGAATTAACGTGTCGGAGTGTCGTGTCGTATCGTTACACGTGTCCCGTATCGGTATCAGTGCTACATAAGTTGAGATTCTTGTATTTTAAAAGCATTGTTGTAAAACTCGGCCCGACCTAGCCAGGTCGACCCATTGACCCGGTCATTGGACCGGTCTGGGTCAAGCATTGGACCGGTCGTATATCGACCCAGTCAAAATCCGGCCAAACCCGGTCAAAATCGGTGACCCGTTCACCGGATCGGGTCATGCATTTAAAAAAAAACCAAAATTATTTCATCTTATCAAAAAAAATGTAGAAATCATTCTATTTTTTTTATAATTTTATTTGCTAATATACTCTTCTACAATTATCTCAAATTTCAGTTTCCAATACTAAAGCAATTTGCGGAATAATAATTAAGAGAATGTGACATATGTTATTTTAACGTAGTTGTGTTTGAAAAATATGAATTCAATGTTATTGAGCGATATGTTTATGGGATTATGAGTTGCAATTTTTTTTTTTTGGTAAAAGATGAGTTGCAATTTAAATTGACATAATAATAGCGTGCAATTTTATTTATTTATGTTTCATGTTTTTGAGCTTATTTAGTGTATATTGTTTAATTCATTTTACATATGAAAAATATAATTAAATTTATATGTTCATATCTATATATTTTTAATATAGTTATATATGTCGGGGTCAACCGGTCCGACCAGTGACCCAGTACCCTGACCGGATCGATGCCCGGGTCGGATTTAATAACATTGTTTAAAAGACACATTAATGGCTCCCATTAAAAAAAAGACAACACCAATAGGGTTAGCCTAGTGGTGTGGGGAGTGTGTGTAGTGTAGTGTGTAGGGTATTATGTTTAATTCCTTGGAACCTAAAAAAAAAACAGTGATGGATCTTGATTTTTATCATTCTTTAATAAGCAGGAATATAAATATAGAATACGAATATAATACTAAATTATCTAAAAAAAAAATATATAATACTAAATTAATATATGGGGTATGTTTTTCTTCCGTGTCGGGAGAAAAACATACCATCATGTACAAATATAAAAATTCTCACCAACTATTTTTTTAATTTTTAATTGGCGAGCTCCTTAAATTTTTGTTTTAACAGAAAAAAAAAAATTTCCTGTAATACGAGAAATTTATACCCCTTCCTTAGTATATAGATACCCGAATTTCAAATAACGGGATGTAATATAGCTATCATGATTTCCGTCTCAAAATAATGTTATATTAGACTTATTGCAGATAATTTATTTGCAGCAACCGCAGGAAAAATGAATGTAAAGAATATACAGAGTTTTGCAAAAAAAAAAAATTATCACCGGTAGTAGTCTGAAAATAATTTTAATAAATGAGCAATGTAAGTTTTCATTTGCACATTGGATTATCTATCAATCATTGTTAGTAGAAAAATGAAAAAATATGGGTACATTTCATTATCTACATTTGTATTTTTTTCAATTAAATGCATTTAGACATATTTTATGACTAGATATATTTTGACATTTTCACCATTTTTCCCCTCATTAATTATTTAATAACCATTTTGCCCCTCACTCAGAACTATCTACCAATCTACCCCTCTTTAGTCGACTAAGCCAAAAATTTAATCGATTAAATGGTCAAAATAGGCAAAAATCGTTGACGTGAAGATTTAGTCGATTAAATCTCCTTATTTAATCGATTAAATCTCCCTATTTAATCGATTAAATCTCCATACATAAGGTTGTTCTTCTAATAAAAAGGAGGATTTAATCGATTAAATTGAAGATTTAATCGATGAAATCTTCATTTGACCATTTGATCAATTAAATATTCAATTTAATCGATTAAAGAGGGGCAGATAGTTCTAAGTGAGGGACAAAATAATTATTAAATAATTAATAAGGGATAAAAGGGTGAAAAAATCGATATATTTCACTTTCAAAACCCAATTATTTTTAATAAATGATTGGTTGATTGATAATCCATTAACCAAACTAATCCAATCCATCAAAATTCAGTAATTCTATTGAAATAATGTTGTGGTTTTTTTTTATGAAAGTAATGTTGTGGTTTTTTTTTTTTTTTGTAAATAATGTTGTGGTTTTAAATATGAATGATAAGTTAATATATTAATAATGGTTCAATTGGTTTAATCTTATTTTATCTTTTAAAATTTATTTGCAATTCATCAATGATTAGACTAATCCAATCAAATCTGACAAAATTACACAGGCAACAAAGTTCTAATTATCAAATTTTAATTTTTAACTATTAATGTATTTTTCTTTTTGATAAACAACTATTAACGTTTTTGTTTTTTTGGTAAGCTAACTATTAACGTATTTAAATACTCATATATGATACATGTTTAAGCATTTATATATATAAATACTCGATTATTGTAGGGATAGAAGAAGATAAGAAAAGAAGAATAATTAAGTAGCAGTTTTGCTAGATTTTAATTTAAGAAGGTGCCCGCAGATTAATTTTCGGATAATAGGCAGAGATACTTTTATCGATAGCTATAAGTTTGTATTATTTTATGACAAATGTCATTCATCCCATATTAAAGATTCTGAACATTAATTGTTAAAATTAAATTCATAAAAGATTATTTATTAAACATAAAATGGATAGGGATTATTGAAATTTTATATAAAAGCCCAATTAATCTCATGTTGCTGAGAAATTTTTTCTTTTTTAGGATACAATTTTGTATTTTGAGAAAAAAAAAGATATAAAATCATGGGAAATACATTTGTTATGTTACATGAGAAATGAATAATTATCATGTTAAGAAAAAAATAAATAAAATTTATTGAATAATGTGTTTCTCAATTTTTTAATATTATATAATTTATCTTTTTTTTAATATAATAACTATTTATTTATCATATAAGATGACAAATGTATTTCCCTAAAATCATATCCTGAAAACTGCAATAAATAAATTATCTTTTTATATCAGTAACATTTTCTTTTATATAAATGTATAATTGAATATTTGCCGACGGATGATCATGACTTGTTAAATAAATGTTAGCGCAGAAACCAAACATTGCAAGACGATAAAACAACGTGACGGTTACTCCGAGGAAACAAGTCAAGAAAGACAAAATAACCAAGAGGCTAAAAATAACCAAAGTTTTTCCAAGAAAACATGGAATGGAAGGGTTTTTTAATGTGTTATATTCAGATGATTTTTTTTTTGATTTATATATATATATATATATATATATATATATATATATATCTTCAAACTATGTTTGTGGAGATAAAATATGTCAAATGATTTATTTCAAAAGTTATGTGAAATCAAAAAAAAATTCATATGATTTGGATACCCGAATCACAAGTTATGGTCTTCAGAAGTTTTACTTTAATGATGTGGCGCTATTTTGGGTTATAAGTGACGGGACTAGTCCCGTCAGCATAAAAATTAAAAATTTATCCAATAATAATAACGGGAATTCTTTTGCATTTCAAAAAGCTAAAAATGGTGCTTTTCCCCCGATATAACCCTGTAACCATATTATAATGTGTTATATATATATATATATATATATATATATATATATAGCGAAAAGTATTTATTTCATTATCTCGAGTGAACTCAAAATGATGTTATTTTGGGTTATAAAATTAAAAAATTATAATAATAAAGACTAATATAACCCTGTAATATATTATAATTATAAAAATATTTTAATTTTTGTCACAAAATGATATCGTTTTGGACTTAACGGAAATAACTTATCTCCATTGACTAGAAAAATTCTTCACCCATGAAAAATATATGAGGCAGGCTGATTTATATGAGAAGAGAAAAAAGAATAGAATTATAAATTTTACATATATATATATATATATATATATATATATATATATATATATATATATATGAGATAAATTTATCTACTGTAATATAAAAGAAATAAAGTCATATAAAAGAAAAGGATATGGAGCACCACTTTACCATATCTTGGCATTCTTTGTATATCGACCAATAAATTAGCATTCAATTTATTTGACTTTTTTTCCCCCTTATTGACTGTATTTTATGATAAAATGAATCTTACAATAATATCCCGTATCCCTCGAGGATCACCCAAGTCTAATAATCTTACCACATTGGTAAATATTTAGCGAGAATAACGATGCAACGTGTACCTGTTTCTTCACAAAAAAAATAATATCCATATAAATTAAAAAAATAATTAATAGATTACTTAAGTGAGTATATTGATTGCATTTAAATCCTTACTCATACATTTGGTAAAATAAATCTATCATGATATTATTAGTACAAAATTTCTTTGCCTCGTTGGTGCATAAAAGGAAGGTAATTTTACTTTCTTTCTTCCAGAACAAGCATAAAACAGCATCACAATATCCGTTCAGGTCTTCCCCTAGAAGCAACCGCACCAAACCAAAACCCAAATAGTCAAATCTCTTCTCTTTCACCCAATCACTCTCGTAGCAATAGCATAGTACAATACAATACTCACGGTCGCTATAATCCAAATTACGGTGTCGTTTTCAGTTCGTTTAACCATCATCAACCTCAACCCCCTTTTTTCTTCCAAACACCACTCTCTAAATCTAATCTCCAACCACAACCAACACTGAAACACGTTGTTTCTCTTCTTCCCTCGTTTTTCAATTTCCTCCTCTCTCTTTTTTCGCGGGAATCAATAACTTCAACTCGATCATCCTCATCAAGTTTTGGTTCTTTTTCTCTAATGGGGAACTGTTGCGGAAAGTCGGAGAAATTGACGGCGGAGATTGTACCCCATGACGGAGCTAAAGTGTACCCCACCGTCCGATTATACGGGTCACCGAAGAACATTCTCGCTGCTTACATTCGTTTCGCTCTTCTCCACAAGTCCGTTTCGTTGGACTTCGTTCCCTCCAACGAAACGGCGACGGAGCGTGTCGTAGGATCCGACCCGGAGACCCAAGTTACGCTCCAGGTGGGATCCGAAGTTGTTTCGGGCTCCCGCGATACGCTCCTCCGATTCATAGACGACCGATTCCCCAGTCCGTCGCTGGCGGCGGCGGCTTCGGGTGGCGATGGGGGTCGGGAGGAGGAAACGACGCCGTTGATGGTTAGGGTGACACGACTGCAGCATGAGAGCATGCTTTGGCACGTGGAGAGGATGGTGAGGTGGGCGGAGGATCTGGCGACACGTGGAGGGAAGAAGGCCGTTGATCCGTCCGTGGGGACTCCGAGGATGGAGATAAGGAAATTCGCTCGGAGCTACTCGGAGCTGCTGGAAGTGTTGATGGAACACGCGCAGATGGAAGAGACTGTTCTATTCCCTCTCTTTGATAAGGCTGATCGAGGTAATGTTGAAAATATTCTTCAACGATACAAATTTTTCTTTAGTTTTATAAAAATAAATTTGGCGTCACATTTTTAATTTCTTGCCTATGTGTTATGTTTTAATTGGATTTGTTGATGACGTTGAAAGTACATATTCTTTGCTCTTGCTAAGTTGATTTTTCACCTTTTTTTTAGGGATTTCGATTTGATTTTTTTAACCGTGAAAACGTGAGCTATTAATAAAGCTAGCTGTAATCTTTTGCTAAATTAGTGTTTGATAGTTATTGTTTTTGTAAAGGAGAAAGGAAGAGGTTTATGGTAAGGGTTTTATTAATATCATGTTAAAGGGGATAAATTATCTCATGTTATAGAGACAAATTTATGAGCTCCACCATCTGAAAAAAAAAGTGACACAGTTCTCGAAGTATGTGTAGGAGAGAAAGTTGACACATGTAACGTTACCTAGTTTTCCCCATATGTAATTCTGAAATATTTAGTAGACGTTATAAACGAAGTATTGCTTGTCTTTGAAGCGATGCTCTGAATAAACATACATTATATCTTATTAACAATTATCTTTGGAAAAATAAAATAAAATTGCAGGACTCACTAAAGCTGCAAAGGAGGAACATGCTAGGGACCTACCTCTCATGAATGGCATCAAAGAAGTTATCAAATCTGTTGGGGTTTTGGACTCTGGGAGCCCTGATTACCGAGAGGCTCTGTATACCCTTTCTAATCGGCTCAAGTCATTGCAAGTGAGTTCATCCCCTAGGAATAATTCTATTTGTCATGCTCTCAATTGGGTTCTAATAAATTTTATTTGAACATTATTGTCACTAGCATTTGAGATCTGAATTTGTTAATTTGTTCATAGGGACAATGTAAACATCATTTCATAGAAGAGGAAGTGGAATTACTTCCACTGATGGAGGCATTGGAGTTGAGCAAAGATCAAGAAGAGAGTGTGCTACAGCAATGTTTTGATGTGATGCAAGAAACACACGGTCGTTTGTTGAAGTTTCTTCTTGAAGGGCTTCCACCTATTGATGCTATGAAGTACTTGGACTTGATCGGCAAGTGTAGGGACAAAGAAAGAATGGAATCCATGCTCCAGATGATAGTTAAGTGAGATATCTTGTCAATGGGTTCAATCATTACGCGCACATGGATGATTTGGGAAGCTTGCTTCGCAATAGATGTAAAATTAGGTTTCCTTTTTTTTTTTTTTTTAAGCCAGTTCTTGTGAAGGAAGCTCCCAGCACGTGTAGGCTTTGTTACTTTGCTTTTGTGATCTGGGACATTCTTCTTGAGCCTGTCAGCCTGGCGTTTTGATTAGGGGAATAGAAAGCAGTGATAGCATTTGGAAAAGGAGGGCGTTTTCTTCTTCTTTTTTCTTTTCCTCATGATAGTTTGGATAAGGTTGTCTTGAATATTTTCCTTAGTTATGTACATCCAAGTATATGCACCCAAATTTGTTCAGAACAAGCTAATTTGTGTGTTTTGATTGGTAATTCGACAATTTGCTGAAATTCCTTAACCAAATCCTTGATTGCTCATGAGCTGATAGAACATGTGGTGTCCCCTTTTCAAAGTCCCCCGCCCCCCTACTACAATATCAGTTTGTAAAGCGAGCTTCCTTACTAAATCTTAAAAAAGAAAAAGAGAAAGAAAAAATGGTCCTTGTTTTGATCCATATTTCAAAACCTTTCAAATACAAATAATTGAAGTAAAAATTGCGGGGCATGCTAATTAAACAGGGGTTGAAATATATGATAGATTGAGTATGAAAATTTGAGGGGCAGCAAAACACAGATTCTAGATAGGGGTGTAAAATAATCAAAAAATTGAACCGAATCATGAAACGAACCCGAACGGCTCTTAAAATAACCGGTTTTTAAAAATCAGTTCATGAAGTGAACCGATTTTTTAAAGAACCATTTCATGAACCGAACCGATTTTAGAACTAGTTTAAGAACTCAATCATTTTGAACCGAACCGTTTCTGAAACAAATCGAACATTTTTCAAACCAAACCAAATTGATTTTTATAATTTTATTTTTAAAAAATTTATTTTATTTTTCTTTTCAAAAGAGGATCGACCCGAACCGAAATGTTTCCAACCGAACCGAACAACTTCCAAACCGAACCAGTTTTCAACCGAACTGAGTCACTTCCAAACCGAACCATTTAAACCAATTCGGTTCGATTTTTCAAAAAATTCGATTTGATTCGACCCATACACATCCCTAATTATAGATGCTTTGCCTATATTTTACTCATCTTGATGAGCTTTTACATTGAGTATATAGTATACGGGGATAATGTTTCAGATGTTGCACGAGGCAAATATAATAAAAAAAAAGAAATAGATGAGACTTCAAAAAATAAATAAATGAATATTATTTATTTTTTATATGTTGTATGAGATAAATTATCTTTTGCCAGAAAAAAATTCATAATAAGTACAACACCTAATAAATTAAATGGTATTGATAACATCTTAGTTGTAGGGAGAAGAATAAGTATGTTATTGGGAAAAATATATTTATCCTTTTAAATGACATAATTTATGTTATTTCACTCTCATAAAAAAAATGAGATCTATATATATATATATATTTTTATCCACCCTCTTTCTTAAAATCTATATTTTTCTCTAATTTAAAATAACATTACTTGTTTATCAAAAAATAAATAAAAAATAATATGATTTTATATCTTTTAAAATAACATGATTTTATATCCTTTAAGATAACACATTTTTTCCTTACCTTATTATCTATAAATATTGCTCAACATTTTTTCCGTCATAACTCATAACATCATATCCACTGTTATTCTGTCAACTTTTTCAACCCCGTCACATTGCCAATACGGTACTACCTTCCATTATCTCTCCATCATCTCACGTTTCTCTTGCTTCATAGTTTTCCTATTATTATTACCATTGTGGCACGCATCTACACTCCCATACCGCGCTATCTTAACCACCACACTGCCATTATTAACAATTTATCATTTAACTCATTTCCCACTCACCTCATTATTGTTGTTACTTGTTACATTCACTTTACTCATCTTTATTAGTTATTACAATCGCACAATGCCACCACCGGAAAAGTCTCACCATCGCTAGCACCGTTCTAACTACTAACCACCGCCTCAACTTTCAGTACTACCAAACACACACCTATTATTGTAAACTCTTTAAATTTGATTGTTACTTTTGCCCTAATGATGAACTTATCACTAAATAGTTTAGTGATTGCAATGCTTTCGCCAAATAATAGTACATTATTCGTTTGAGAGCATAACAACGGTTGATGGGCCACATGTGACCACACCGCAAGTGATAGGAACAGAAAAAGAGGGAAAAGTGAAGAGAGAATAAAGGAAGAGAAATAGGTATCGTATAATGGATGAAGGTCATTTTCCGTGCAGTTCGATGAACAATAGTATGCGCTATTTTCATCAATTTCTCTCGGGGAAAAACTATGTGATAAATTTTTCTTTGTATACATTCTTAGATAATTGCGTCACTTTTTTTTAGATGATATTAATAAAACCCTTATTTAAAATCCTTTTTTTTGTTGACATCTTTGCCAAAATATACTTTATAAACTATATAATTCAATTTGAAGATTCTGAAAAAATAAATTAAAAGTTGGTTCAACTTTCTAGATGAATCTTCTTAAGGGGTGTTTGGTATGAGAATTTTTTTTAGAATAGTAGGGAAATGTAATAATAGATAGAGAAATGATTGGAAAGATGGATAAAGTGAAATAGGTAGAAAAATGTAAAAAAAAATAAAAATTCGTGGGGGAAAATTTTACTGGAAAAATTAGGTAGCTTTATGAAATCAACAGTGCATTAAAAGTGAGATAACTGGTTTTCCGAAAATCCCACATTCAAATTGAGTTTTTGAACAGTGAGGATATCTATGTTTCTCATAAATCCATACTTACTGGATAGATAGGTTTTTGGAGAAAATATGTTGAAACAAATATGGTGTTTCTAAAAGCCATACTTGAGAAAGATAGATATCCTCCAAAAACCATCCCAACCAAACACCACCTAAAACAAAAATTTGCATTTTTTATAGAGGCTTTTCGTCCTAAATTTATATTTTCAATCCAAAAATTATTTCTAAGAGATATATTGGCGCTTATTTGACACTCTTTCTCGGTTAATCATTTATTAATCAAGATTAATTTTACTTTTAATTATATATTTATTTTTGAAATAATCAAATGTAAAAGGTGGTGCTTCTTTGTAGTGATGCCCTTTATCTGACATTTACAATTATTAACATTGTTATAAGATTAAACTGACTCACTCCATTTAATAGAATTTTCGTAAGTTATGGTTATTGAATTATAACTACATGTTGGTGTTGTAATTTGCAAATTTATTTAAATTTGTAAGTCATTTAAAAAGAGAGTGAGAGAGATAAAAATAAGTACGGATTTTTTTAGTACATAAAATAAGTACGTATTAAATGCTTCATATATGTTTCCTTAAAATTTATAAAAGCCTGTGGTGTTCTGACCATTCTTAAGAGTTAAGAGACTCAATTTATTAAAAAAAAAAAGAGTTAAGAGACTCAAATATAAAGGCCCAACTACTTTTTAAACCCAGTCCCAACTATACCCCTGCAAAGTAAATTCAAACGCCATTTGTTGAACAAATCTAAAACGTAAGTTGCTTCATATTGACATTTGACATAAAAAGGGATGCAGGATAAATATTATTGAAGACAGAAGCAAGCACCTCATTGAATGAACAAGGTTGGTGAGTACTGTCTCCACAAAGTTAACAATGAAATAATTACATGGTAAATAGTATAGTATAAGACCTGATAATATAAGACCTATATTTGACATTTGATTATATAAGATTTGATTAAATTTTAATATTATTCAACATTTGGTATGGTATTGTATAAAATAATATCCTTCAATATTTTAAAAAATTATATTAAAAAAAATTAATTTAATATAAAAATATTAAAATGATATATTAGTTCTTGAGAATTGTATTTGTAAACAATATTAATACATCAACCCCTTATCATGCCTAATCCACCGCTCCTAGGCTTGATTAAGTTATACATTATTTTGATGTATAAAGGGATCCTGCTGTATAAGCTTATACTATACGATAGTCACACCAAACAACTGAAAATGTCATAACGTATAATATAAACTTATTATATCGACCTTATACATCACACAAAATATTCCCTTATTATTCCATGAAAGCTGATGAGAATACAAGATCAATTCCATGGGCTTGAGCTTGCTGCTCCAACTAGATATATATTTATATTTCAAAATTATTATTATTTTTATTTTATTTTATTTTTAGTATCTCTCATCATTCTTTTTTATTTCTATTATAGAGATGATTGCTAAAATTCAGGACTAAATGTTTAGTACTTTGGGGATAGGTAACTCTTTACTGAATATAAAACTTGTTCCGTGTTGTTATAAAAAAAAAAAAAAAAAAAACTTATTCCGTATTTGCAATACGGATAGGCCTAATCCGCTTTGGTTCAAGGCTTTTGTGTTCGGATATTATAAGCCAATCTATCAAGAACTCGTCTTTTTGAAACCCAAAATAAGAGCCCAAATCGTGAGCCCCAATTCATCATGATCCTTGTCCCCTTCGTATTGATAAAACCACGATCAGTATAACCACTAGTTCAATAATTGCTTCATGACCACTGATAATAACTGTTAATATAACATATATAATGACCAAAATAATAAGGTGAGAGAATTAAGTTCAGATTAATCAAAATACTATCAAACCGATTGAACCCTTAATATTCATATCGAACAAAACTCATGGCATTAATCATAGAAAGTGATGAAACAATACAGTTAGCTGCCTTAATGTATAGAGTAAATATCATTTTTTTTTTCCCTAACAAAATTTTTTGACCCCACTTTAGTTTCTTACAAAAAAAAATTAGTCGCGATGCATGATCCCTATGAAATTCAAAGTGAACCCATTTAGTCCTTTTAAGGAACTAATGTTGGTCTATTTTAAATTTGTGAGGGACCACGGTTTCAACTAAATGGGTCCACTTTGAATTTCTTGTGAACCTCAAGACTAATTTTTGTTGTAAGAGATTAAAGTAAAGACCGTATTTTTTGTTAGGGACTTAGGTATTTACTCTAATTTATATACATTTTAAATGGAGATGTTTTATCAGAAGGAACTCATTTGCAAACAATACCATCCATTAAGAAAGAGAAATGCACAATTATCGGATGAGAAAAATGTTTGTCCTTTTGAATGACATAATTTATGTCATTCAAATCTCTGTATACCATAAGAGAACAGTGAGCTCACTAGTTACTGCTATGGTTAATTATTGTGAGCAGTGTTTAAAATCCCGGCTCGGCCATCGACCTGGTCGAACTCAGGGGTCACAGAGTCGTTACGCTGAGTCAGTTTTATATATTAAAAAATATAAATATGTATATCCTATATAAAAATATTTAAAAATAAATCACCAATATCATAAAAGATTCAAAATAAATTTAACATAATTCACCAATTACAACCACAAGTCAATATTACATAACCTAATTAAAGTATCAAGATATCAAAGTACAAAACTCATATTCTAATTGGTCACTACGCTGACTCGGTTCTGCCTTTTTTGAGAAGGTCGCTGACAAAGGAAAATTTAAAGGAAGTAAGAATGAGTTTTTGTTTTCCTTCGACGACTGTAAGAATTTCATTTGAATTAGTAAAATTATTACTATTGTAAATATTAGGGTTTATTTATTTGTTGTAAATATTAGAAATTAGTTTTTCTTATTTATTTATTTTTTAATTATTTTGAATCCTAAGGAGATTTTTCTAGAGGTTTCTAAATAATTAAAAAATAAATAAATAAGAAAAACTAAATTTTAATATTTACAACAAATAAATAAACCCTAATATTTACAATAATTACCTTTTTAGAAGATTCATGACAGAGAGGTGAAGATTGAAGATGTCTAGGTCATTGGGAGATAAGAGAACAATTAGATTTAGGTTTGCAAGTATTTTTATTTTATTTTTTAATAAAATGATGTTGTTTCATGGATTTTTTAAAATAAAAAAAACATGCGGTGACCCCCTTTGATCCCTCTGACCCGGGAGTCACTAAAATCAGGCCAAGTTTTGGGGTCGAGGGATCGATATGCATATATGGTCCAACTTGTAGCCCCAACCCTTAGAGGGGATGGGTTAGGGTTAACCCGGGTTAACCCAGGGTGGAGTTTTAAAACACTGATTGTGAGTGCTTACTTAAAGAGTAAGTAAATAATGATTTATTTAAATTTAAATTAAATTTAACGTTACATATTCAATCGACAAACTTACTTTAAAAAGTATTTTTTTTAAATAAAATATGAGCAATATTATATTTATAACATATTTTCATTTATAACCTCTTACAATCATATTTTAATAGTTGATTTCTAGTAAGTAGTGATTATTATTATTTTTCTAAATTTAATTCATTAATTAATTATAAATTCATAATAAATAATAATCACTGAATGACGGAAATCAATTATTAAAATATGATTATAATAAATTATAAACAAAAAAATTGTAAGTATAATATTTCTGACAGGATATATAACCAACCCTTAACTTATATATATATATATATAAGTTTTTATTATCGAACTAGTCCGCTAAATACATGAAACATTTATCAACTCTACTTTTTTACGATGACATTTTATACATTTTTAAATGTTTAAAACATTAATGTACATGTACCAAAAAAAAAAAAAACATTAATGTATGCGCTCAAGCTGGCCCTAATTGGATTGCGCTCTCCCTGGGTCGCAAAATCAGCAGGTTTTATGGCGGGAATTTAGAAAGCTCTTCAGAACTCAGAATCAGAAGAAACGAGTGAAGCAAGGAAGGAATTAGAATGGGATCTGAAGCTCTTGTTCCAAAATGGGGATCTAAACCTTGCATCATGGGAATCGACGAAGCTGGAAGAGGCCCTGTTCTAGGTTTCACTACTCACTCTTTTTTGCAATCTCATAATCTCTTCGCATTCCTTCATTTTTCTCTGTAACATATCTTCCAAACTGTTTCAGGGCCCATGGTCTATGGTTGTTTGTACTGTGCTCGCTCCTACCAAAAGACCCTATCTACTTTGAGTTTTGCAGGTACCATCTCAACTTTATTTTTTCATTATTTTCAATTGGAAGAGCGTTTATAAGTTTTGTATTAACGCAGCAGTTCCCTGCTAATTCATTAGAATTGGTTTCTTTAGAAATATGTGTACCTAACAACAATAAAATGCGAAATTTGGAATTTGCTTAAAATTAGTGGCACTTAGAGACTGCTTGGAAAAAATTGAATTGAACAGTTACTTGACACAACACGTAGATTATTGGAGGTTATTTGAATTTTGAATTTAGTGTAATAGGAGTTGATTGCGAGTTGATTGTGTTTTGTATTTATTAGGAGTTGATTACGTTTATTAGGAGTTGATTACGTTTATTAGGAGTTGGTTACAGATTGTCACCAATTCAAATTTATTTGTAATTTGTAATTCTGAGCCTATTTATGAGCAACATTTCAATGAAATGTGCAAGAGTGTACATACCAATTTTATCTCATATAATCGCGCTAACGAAAGGACATGCTTATGTGTTATGCTGTTTTCATGTAAACTGTGGCGATTATGTTTTGCTTGGTGCAGATTCTAAGACACTAAAAGAAGAGAAGAGGGAAGAATTATTTGAAACTTTAAAGACCAATGATTCTATTGGATGGGCTGTTGATGTCATTGACCCAAGGGAACTCTCCGCTAAAATGCTTAAGAAGTAAATCAATTAGAGTTAGTCCTTTCATGTTTCACTGGGTTTTTCTATTTCCTGAATGCTTTCCTTGTTATAATTTTATCAGGAATAAGATAAACTTGAATGAGATATCTCATAGCTCTGCCATGGGTCTCATCGATAGGGTACTAAAAATGGGAGTGCTTCTAACCGAGGTAAAACTTTCCCCAACTTATGTTAAATATCAAATGTAAGGTAATTCATATATAGCTCAAATGACTTGGACCGGTGTGATAATAAGCAGATAATAATTTAACTGCAGAGGTGAGAAACATATAATTTGTGCTTTTCAGGTTTATATAGATACAGTTGGAGATCCAGAGAAATATGAAATGAAGCTGTCTAAAAGATTCTCATCTATAAAATTTGTGGTTGCAAAGAAGGCTGATAGTCTTTATCCTGTTGTCAGTGGTGCAAGCATAGTTGCAAAGGTACCTATCTCTCCATTATAACAGTACCTGCTGTATGAAATCTTATAGTCTACTTGCAAGTTGCAACCTTTAATCAAACCTTTCAGGTCACAAGAGACCAAGCTTTAAGAGAATGGGTGCTCGATGAGACAGCTGAAAACATGCACAGGAACTTTGGCTCTGGATATCCCGGAGGTGAGAAGGCCATCAGTCCATCTCATGCCATGTCTATCATTTTGAATAACATTGTACTTGTGATAAATCTGATTATGTTTTCATTTTTGTAGATCCCCAAACCAAGTCTTGGCTAGAACATCACAAACATTCTATCTTTGGATTTCCAACATTGGTCCGATTTAGTTGGGGAACCTGCACCACTTATTTTAAAGATATTGCAGAAGTCTTGTGGTAAGCCTGCTTTCTTACTGTGTTCATCGTGTCAATTATTTGCTGTGCTTTCCATTTGCCTACTTGAACTAGGCCTAATTGAATACTGCGGATGTGATGGACCCATAGTAACTAGGGTGTATACAAGAAAGAATAAGCAGGGATCAAATGATAACCACTTGGAAGATGCTTAAGTGGAAGAGGCTGTGGGTGGAAATCTGTTAAGAGGGAATTGGAGGGAAAATTTGGTTAGAGGTACTGTTATATGTGTTGAAGAATCCAAGTGTGAGTGAATGAAGTCTCACATTGGTTAAGAATGGAGTGGATGAGCACCATATAAGTGAAAGGATCCATGCACCTAATGCCTTAAGGTTTTGGGTTTGATTGTGGTGTCTAAGCCCCCTTAATGTTGTTGCTCACTTAACCCATGTAGGAGATCCAAGGAAGGTAGGGAAAGGGAGAGGGCTGGCTTCTCAAAATTGCCAGTGTGTATGTGTTCTTATTCTACTTCTTCTCATTTTTTCTGTTTCCTCTGTAATCATATTTACAGAATACATACTCAGTTCCAGATTGTTCTTATTTCCATTAATTTTAGTTTCTGATACCCAACATGATGATTCAAGAATAATGCTGACATGCTGCTAGGTGCTATTTATAAGCACCTTACATGACCTAAGTCAGATTTTGGATTCATCTTAAAAATTAAACTTGTTCTGCCTTTCATTTTCTTTAGTTTTTCTTTCTTAACTTCCATAAAATACTATTTTTGTGTTTTAGGGGCTCCAGCGTTGATTTCCTCCCAAAATAGCAATCTCGAATCTAAGCAAATCCCACATCAGTAATTTTTGGGATTTGCTCTTATGTTGTCTTAACACCATTGCACCACATCCTTATTAAATTCAAAATCATTTGAGTTCTGCTTGTTGTTTTTAGATTGATAAATAGGTTATTTTTTGCTGTGTCTTTTCTTGTAAAAAAAGAGAGAGGAGAGAATAAAA
The DNA here is from genome assembly GCA_032173675.1 of Gastrolobium villosum. NCBI lineage: Eukaryota > Viridiplantae > Streptophyta > Magnoliopsida > Fabales > Fabaceae > Gastrolobium > Gastrolobium villosum. Next base: position 41,911 of record JAVKPL010015454.1, on the reverse strand, counting down.
AATATAAAAATAGTCAGAAGTCGAGTCTACTAATTACCATAGCTGATGTGCACACTTCATTTAGATCCAAGTCTACTTTAAAATATTCAATTCTCCTAAAAGCTTAAGGTGTCAGGTGTCGTTTTATATTTTTAACACACTTCTCACGCAAGCCTTAAGCTTGAAGCAGGAAGAATGCACGGCATATTTTACCTTGTGCTTCAATTATATTATAAAGAAGGTGGGCGGGAAGAATCTAATTGCTGATTCCTTGGTATACCGTGTCTAAATCCAACTCATCTTAATTATCTTAAATTCAGCACAAGGCTTTAGGTGACTTTGTTTTGTCCGTGCTTCAACTCTAAACGAGCCTTTTGGCATTAAACGGATTAAACTTCTGAGTTGGTTTCTAGGCATGGATCGTATCTTTTATTGAGGATGAAACTAAAATCACTTGCGCAGCCATCCATCCCGTATATGGGACAAATTATTGTCCCTTTTCTCTCCGTTTCTATGTTTCAAGCTTAATTTGAGAGTTTTTTGTGCTTATATCTCTTCATCAACACTTGTTATTTTTTGTAGGGAGTCTGACAAGGATGAAGATGGCGGTAGCATTAATAATAGTGGCAAGCGGCAACTGAAATTAAGTAATGTGGGTTTCACCTCATCCAAGAGGAGAAGTGAAGAAATAGAATCAAGTGGTAAAGGACGTTGTAGGTTTTTTCAGGCTCGGAAACTTGAGCACCTCAATTATTTCTAAGAACGATGCTTAATTATGGTCCCCTCTCTGCCCTTTGCATTGTTTCAGTAATTTCTATCTATGTGAAATTATAGAATATTAGAATATTTCATCTTTGGAGAGAATTTTCTGTATATACATTTTCTAGAATGATCCTCAGTCTAACGAGACGTGTGCTAGTATTGTGTCAATTTAATTAGTATTTGTAAGTTGAATTTTATATCACCTTAATTACTAAACTTGTATTTCTCTGTATACGACTTAAAAGTTTGTCTACTCAAATGATTAGCACACCTAGACAATACTGGATGTCTGCATCGATCGATTGAATAACAGTGTTTCCAGTTTTGAATCTGAACGGGATACCAGTTCTACACTACATCCAAAGCGCCATTTGCTGGCCCTAGAATGTCGAGTTCTCAGGGCAATTAAAACAAACCAGTGGTAAATGTAATCCAAATGGAATACATTTTTGGTTTGAATGGCTGTCACCAAATTTACCTGTATTTCCCTTACATAAAGCTATGTGGTAAACAATCGGTGTTGAGTGCCCAGATTAAACGGTTACTCTTGGCTCACAAACAATGCTTCATATGATTATGGAAAATGATATTATCTTCCGTATATGCTAGGGTGCAGAACTGTTTTCAGTTCTAAGCATGCAACCCGTTATTGCCTACGCAATTTGTCTTTTTCAGACTTGCAATTGAAGATAGCCATATACACGAATCAGCACCTTCTGCCCAAATGGAAATTGGCTTTTTATGTGGTTAACTTGATATTGAATGTGTAAACATTCCTTACAATCTGAATAGAATATATTCATCAGCAACTGACATATTCTGCATGTTGTGTCACGAATTCAAACTGAACAAAATACATCATTGGTTCACCAGAAAACATTATTGTTGGAAAGATCCTGTAACAGTTGTTACATACTATACAATGGAAACTCTGCGCTTTCTATATTACAGTATGAGAGGACAGACGAAAATGATCATTAGCATAGTGGAAAATTTGATTTTGTTAAGGTTGCGGTTGGCAGCACCATGATGGTTCTGAGGTTGGTGGTTTCTATTTGCTGCAGCGGCTGCATAAACAGGTATAACTGCTGCAGCACCTCCTTGTGTATTGGGTGAATCTCCATGTGCTCGGCCACCATTAGCACCTCCATGACTAGAGCCTCCTTCCAACTTTACTCCATATATTCCTTTATCTTCTATCTTGCTCTTCTGCAACAATTCTTTTTTTTCTTTAAAAAACAAAAAGTCTTACTAAAGGTGTTCATTCATGGAACTCTGTTTCTTTAACATTCTTAGAAAGCAACTAACTAACAAGGTACAAGGTTGAATTATTACTATAAAAAGATATGGTTAGTTATTACATACACTTGTAAATATTGTAAATAAAAAGATAAGGGTTAGTTATTTCTTTAACATTAATGGAACTCTTGTAAATAAAAAGATAAGGGTTTCTGCTCAAATGAAAATGATATGGTTAGTTATTACAAACACTCAAATGGTAAATATTAGTACTATAACTACATCCCCAACTTATATTAAAGTATCAACTGCAACATTGACCATTTACTTTTTTGCCATGCAATTTCTCACCTATTAAAGGGAAATTATTTCCCCGGTCCCCCTCTCTCTCCTCCCTCTTCCTCTCTCACTCCTCTCTCCTCTCTCCTCCCCTCTCTCTCACAAAGGGTGCATTGCTCCGGGTCCTCTACATATTTGCTCCTATTAAAGATCCATAGAATGTGATTTGAACGTGAAGCTTGTACCTTTCTAAAGATGAGTACATAAAGGTATTGGATCCCCCACTAGACCACTAGCCAGTGGTGGGACATCTTTTTAAAATCGTACTCTTTGTGCTAACCGATGTTTTTGATGTCTTGTCATGCAAAGGAATTTAAGCAAAAAGTAGTTGTTAGCGTCTGAGAATTCTACTTGTGGAAGACAAAGAACTTAGGAAAGTTAATAGGGAAAGATTATATTTATAAAAATTTTGTTTACAAATTTTTATAAATTATATTATGGTGACCGGTCATATATTCTTAAGTACAGTCTGACCAATAATTTGTACGTTTGTAAAAAAGGAAATTATAAATATAACTTTCCCTTAATAATCTGTAACAACTTCAAACTTTACCTCCTTCGTTATAAATAAAAAGAACTTTCCTGTTCCTATTGATACCTGAATAGGATTTCTTTCACCAATTAGAAAATCTAATTGCTTTATGATAAAACTTTTTACACCATAAATCACAAAGATTTATCAGTGTTTCTAAACAATCAGTTTATGCATGTGCAGCATATATCAATTTGATACGCTACTGTATTATTTCTTTATCATACATTTACAGTGAGATGAAGATGATAGCTAGCAGACACTCAGCAGGTTATCCACAATTATGCTATTAAGTTTCATACATAATACAAGAATTGGATCTGTTTCTATAGCGAAGAAAAAAAAAACAATAGGGGGAGGGGGTGGCAAGATAAATAACAATTGAGTTAAGTTATTTACTTAAAAAAAGAAGAAAAAAAGAACTAAGGATAGTAAGTAGTACCTGAAGGCAAAGTCTTCTGAATAGGATATGAAGATGCAAGATTAATTAGATAGATGATGATAAGAAGAGAAAATCCTAATACTCTGAAACCCATTTTGGCTGTTTTGATAAGATGACCAGCACCTTACTACTGATTCTTGTTTTTATATGAAAACTCTTGTCCGCAGCTTTTCACTTTCTCGCACACTGAAATGTATTGTGCGGGGAACAGCTGTTTACACGTTATTACCATTTTTATTTATAATATTTGGAAAAAGTATGTTCGACTTTATCTTCACCGAAAAGTTATCAGCTCTTTATTATAAAATCAAAAAGGGTATTTAGAATGGAATTTCTTAGTAATTAATTTGTGATTCCACGAGTAATTGAAAAGTTGAACTACCGTGTTTTTATGTGCCACGGAATTCATAATTATATTTTTGCTTATGATGAATAACAGAATAACTGTGGCCTGTGGCAGCTATATCTTACTTATCATTTGCCGTTTTCACATCAGCTGAGCTGCTCTTGGAATCGTTCGGTTCGGGTGTCTGAATATCAATTCATGTTGGTGTTTGAATTATATTAGTTGAACTTCTTTCAGACTCGAAATGCCTAACTGTCTCATTCATTTTACGTGATTAAGTTGAACACTTGGACTTCGATAAAATACAATCTTAACAAGCATATATTATGCAATATTTGAGAGGGGAATATGTTCCCATGTTTTAAGAGATAGATTTCGATAAAATACAGCCATTGTAACAAGCATATAGTAAGCAATATTTGAGAGGGGAATATGCCATAGGAAATAATTTTGTCTTCTAAAACATAAAATACAACCATTGTAAAAAGATTATAGTACGCAATATTTGAGAGGGGAATATGCCATATTATAGAAAATAATTTTGTCTTGTACATCATATAAAAACAGAGAAATATTATTCTTGTACAAATAATATCTCTTTCCTACACATCTATTGATTTTCATATAGTTTAATTTTTATTTTTTATAAGTAAATGGGCCCTACCCATGATTATTTCTATGATATGAGAGAACTACCCTTCTATAACATGAGATTAATAAACCCATAAAAAATAAAATAGGTGATATTCATTTTGTGTGCAAAAGATAAAATTATCTATGAAAATCGTAGTATTTAATGTTATTTTAAATAATTTATCGAGGAACATGATCACGCCGATTGTTACTCATAATAATAATAAAGGGGAAAAAGTATTTAATGTTATTTTAAATAATTTTGTCTAATGTTCATTAAAAGTCTTTTTTGAATTGAAAAATTAAAAAATTGGAATAATAAAGATTATTATAATACTGAAATAAATTAAAATTATAAATACATCATAACATCATTTTGATGAACATTAGACAAAGTTGTCTAAAGTAACTTAAAAAAAACGACCCCTAACACAAATAGGTAAAATAAATATAATTGAGTGATAATACTTCTTTCTAACTTGAGTAGGGTAATACATTATGAGTTTTCAATACGACATTATTACTAGCAGATTTTCCTTATCTATTATTTGAGGAGAAACCACCATCAAATTACTTAAGAGTGGCAAAGAAGTTTGGTATAATAATACTTCTTTCTTAGGTAAAATAAATATAATTGAGTGATAATACTAACTTGAGTAGGGTAATAGATTATGAGTTTTCAATACGACATTATTACTAGCAGATTTTCCTAAATATCTATTATTTGAGGAGAAACTCAGGAAATGTAACAAAGATTGCATCAAATTACTTAAGAGTTGTGTAGGGCCAATGAAAGTCGTCGTCATTGACATTAATTACATCATGTGCTTGTTGATATGGACATATCAAGCTGTAGACAAAAGACATGTGAGGAAGGAGATCTAGGTTGTTCAAATAGGTGGCATCTAATTGATCTTGTACTAGCTAGGTCTTGAAGCTTGATCCTCTTGTCACATGATTACCGAAGATTTTATTTCCCTTCTGTTTCTGTGCCCACAAAAACAACTCAAGAAAATAGAAAACAAAAATAACTAAAAACATGGCCTTTATTTTCCTTGGTGCCCACAAAAACAACTCAAGAGAAAAACGATTGAGAAGCCATTATCTTGACTTCGCACGCAACTCACAAGGAAATAAGAAAAAATGATTTTTTGTTGTTGTTGTTGTTGTTGACTAAAGCTAAAAGTATCTCAAAATTATGAAGAACTATAAACTCTAGAGTCAAGGGAATCGAAGCCCATACTCCAAGTTCAATGAAAGAGGACCAAAGTAGCAAAAACTGGGGCTTTCATTCACACTAATAAGAATTTCCTAACACGCCATACTGGGATAATAATGTTCAAATTATATTATTTTAATAATCTTTTTTAAATACCACTTTTATTTTATGATTATTTTTCTCGCAGTAAATTAGCAAATTTGTTCAGTGCTGTATGTAGTTTTTCCCTTTTAAGTGTAGCTTATTGGTATGAAGAGTGATGGGAAGTACGAAAATTTATGAATTTGATATTTTAGTCATCAGTTGATTTTTCTATCTGTCTTCTGGGTAAATAAAATTATTATCTCATGTTATTAAGCATCTATTTATAGAAATGGAACAAGGGAGGAAAAAGTGAACAATATGGTTTTGTTCGATCAAGCAATTTATGACAAGTTGGTTACGCCTTCATTCTTATCTGACAGATTGCGGGTATGTTTCTGAGCTTTCTCAACTTATTTTCTTTATTTTTTTCACTTGTAGTTGTCAGTATTCAGTTTCTATTAGGACATTTTGTTGCTCCTGACTTTGCTGTGTATGCTTGTTCACATTATAGTTGTTCTTTGTCATAGGCACTCATAAGTCTATCTCATCTCTAATACAAAGATCTTTTGTTCTCTATGTGGGAGAAACCATGTGCATTTTATTGGAAATCGAAAACACACATATCGAAAATGGAAAAGAAAAAGAGAGTGAAAGAATAAACACAATAATTTACCCTGGTTCACCCCATTTAGATTACGTCCAACTTATGTGTATTATATTCACCTCAGTTGTCTTTCTGCTGACTCCGACAACTGAGTCATCATCAACATGCAAAGTATGAGCCATACCCAACACATTTTCTAAATAAATACCAACTCTTTGTTAATATTTGAAAGTTTATGAATTAATACTACATTGTAATAATGGTCAATTAATGATTGTTACATTCGGATTTACAGATTAATGGTTCATTAGCACGCAGAGAAATCAGGGATTTGATGGCAAGGGGATCAATTAGGATGATTTCTGCTCATGAGAGTCAGCAAATCCACACCCCAATTATTTTGTTATTGCTTCTACATGTGGTATGGTGCTTTGCATTCCAAAATGTGTTCACAGAAGCTCAATTTGTCGTTGGCATAGATATAAAGCAGATTAGACATAATAACATAGAAATAAGTTAAGAGGATTTCAAAAAACATGAAACAGTTTCTACAGAGCCTCCTTAGGTAATAAACATACTGAAAACGTAGTTCCCACATTTACATCCTAAATGCTAAGCAGTAAACAGGTGCTTCAGCATCAAAGCTGCAGCTCCACACCATACAGTCGCTGACCCAGCATCCATTAATGTCCTTAGAGAAACAGACTTTTGAATTCACCATTTGCTAGTTGGCATAACTGATTGTAAGAGTTGGTATCTACAAAGAAGCCCGGATCAAAACCAATGTAAGTAGATAGCAACAGAACAATAGAAATTAGAAATACCAAGTAGTGCCTGATTCTAATATTTACTTTTATATTTTTTAACAGATTTCAAAAACTTTAAAAGCTTGATCTTTGATGTCTAGACAGTTAAGGGGAAGAGAGCAATCATTCAATAAATCCAATTTCGGGGTTCTCTTAGTAAATAAAAGTTTAGGAGAATTCAGACGGAAGTACACCACGGCAAGGTCAAATTCCTCAACTTCTGTGAGGATTCATGGGAGGAATTACAGATCATAACACCAACGAGGTACTCACATCAACTAGCACGATTCGAACTCATGTCTTTATATGGAATATGAGTCTAATCCTTAACCAAATACACTCACACTTGGGTTTAAATAAAGAAAAAAAATATGTTTGAAAAAGCGGCTTTTTGACCCTTATGGCCCTTATTTAATAAATAATTACCAATTTGACCCTCATTTTAAACTAATACGAAAATTTAACCTCTCCCACAAACATAACACCAATCTGCCTCTGTTTGACCGTTGACCACACTCCCTACCCGGGTACACACTCACTTACCCGGGTAGATTTTGAAATTTTTTACCTACCCGGGTAGATAGGTGTGTACCCGGGTAGAGTTCTTCAAAACTGGGCACACTTTGCATTACTTACCCGGGTACATGAGTGTGTACCCGGGTAAGTGTCGACAATGGTGTTTGGTGAATAATGGAGAAAGAGGAACGACAATGGTGTCTGATGTGGATGAAGTGAAGGTGATGATGGAGAGGAAACAGAGTAGATAGAAAAAGTGTGGAGAAGTCATTTTGGAAAAACACATTCAATTTACTGTGTGTTGTGTGAGGGGAAAAATGAATTCAACAACAGGTTTTGGTTGTTTATATGTAAAAGAAGTAACAGTGTGGGCGTGAAAATCGTGGCGGATTATGTGTTGTAGAATAAAGCATAAAGGATGCCTTTTTGTTCAAATAATTGACGATGACAAATTAAGCACCAGCAATGGCATCCACCTTTTCGAATTTAGGCACAAATATAATTATTATTATTTTAAAAAAAAAAAAGTTTTAGCCATGCACCAGATAAATCACGGCACGACCCAAACGACTATGTGGTATAGACTGTTAGATGTCACGTTCCTATAGTTATTTACTACAATGGAAGGCATTTTGAAGGTCCGAACGGTGTCCGATTCGAAGGAAAAACAAAAACGATGAAAATCAAAGTGGGTGAGGCAGATTGATTAAGGTTAGGGTTAGGGTTAAGGTTGGTCGACACTTACCCGGGTACACACTCATGTACCCGGGTAAGTAATGCAAAGTGTGCCCAGTTTTGAAGAACTCTACCCGGGTACACACCTATCTACCCGGGTAGGTAAAAAATTTCAAAATCTACCCGGGTAAGTGAGTGTGTACCCGGGTAGGGAGTGTGGTCAACGGTCAAACAGGGGCAGATTGGTGTTATGTTTGTGGAAGAGGTTAAATTTTCGTATTAGTTTAAAATGAGGGTCAAATTGGTAATTATTTATTAAATAAGGGCCATAAGGGTCAAAAAACCTTGAAAAAGCATTTAATTTATTTGGATACGTTGCTCATCTTGACAAATATATATATATATATATATATATATATATATATATATATATATATATAATATATAAATGGATAATAACTAGAAAAAGAATGATATATAAAGTTTGGAATGCTTCGTACCAAATGTGTTGCCAAAGTCGGTCCATATTTCAGCATGAATAGACTGGTTACTTTCAGCAATACCAATGACCTCAACATAGTTCATAAGAGGAACTTGTGGTAACCCTTTTATGGTTAACTGATTGTCATCCGTGGATTTTGCTGTGGTTACCTCACCATCAGATTGATTCACCTGAACCACTGCTCTCACTTTCTTTCCTATGAAATTGGGCAGCAACTGGGCATTTACAAATGCAGCAGGATTTGACGTGTCCATGTCCTGAAAGGAGAATATAGGACCAATCAAATTGAAAAGAATCAAACTTTTACTTGCCCAGCTTATATAACTAAATTTTCGGCTTACAGGGTAATTATTGAATATATCACCGTGCAGCATGATCTAAAAATTCGGGTTTCAATTTTTAACTCATCCCATATCATGGTAAACAATAAACATTGAGCATGGTAATAGGGGAAAAGAAAAAGGAAGAAAATGTATAGTGATGATGCCACATAAAGTCTAACAGGATTTTCCACAAACACTGTATGGGCACAACTCAAAAAGACATGGCAAATCGGTAGGTAAAATCATGCAATCAAAACTAAAAAAGAGAATTCAGAATTACCTACCCTTTGATTGATTCAAAAGAAACCCTTTGCGTTAGCGTAGTTTGAGTGTGAGAGTCACCACTGCGCTTCTCATGTGATGTGATATCTATGAATGGGAGAGCGAAAAGGAAACAAAGCGGGAATCGTTCATTGAACTTTCGTTCTTTGGCGGGAAACAAATGTAGTTGAGTTTACCATTTTCTCCCTATTTCCAAATATTGATAATTATTGATCTATCAATTAATAAATGATATTTTTCAGCAAAAACAAGTATCATTCCAAAGTATATAAAGTTATGTCATTTTATTATCAAAAAAAATAGATAAATTATAAATAAGAGAGAGCATACAAAAAAAATAAAGATATTGATTTCATCTTTTTGTGAAAGTGAAATAACATAAATTGTATGTCATTTAAAAAGATAAATAATTTTACCTGCAATAAAATAGGAGTGAATTCATTATTAAAAAAATACATTTTTAAATGAAAGCCAATTAATTACTTTTTTTTTTTTTGGTACAGAAAGCCAATTAATTTCAAATTGAGCCAGGTTATCAAATTAAGCTGAGTCTCCTAAGGAGTGTATAACTAACATTTACATCTTTAAAGAGTATATTTATTACACATACTTAAACACTTCACCTATATTTAAAAAAAAAATTTCAAATTGAGCCAGGTTATCAAATTAAGCTGAGTCTCCGGATGTTAAATTTTCTTTAAAGAATATTTATTACACATACTTAAACACTTCACTATATTTAAATATTCCGTTGATTTCCGTCATCAACGGTTATCATTTATTGGAAATTACATATATTAATTAATCATTAATTGCCAATAAATGATAATCATTGATTCATTTTTAGTTTTACACATAAACCTTTGATTTTACCACATATAAGTTTTTGGGTTTTACGTTTATTATATTGTAGGAAAAGTGATTGTGTAATGTTATAGAGATTTGTTTTACGTGCCATATATATATATTTTTTTGTTTTAAAATGTGTTGGCTCCACAAAATATTATGTGTGTATAAGTTTTTTTTAGAAGAAACTTTTTCATCTTCTTTTTTTTTTGGGTAAAAGAACTTTTTCATCTTCAAATGCTATTCAGACATCCCTTGAAACTTGTGTAGGTTGGGCTTCTCAAACTTGGGCCACTCACAGACTCATGGAAAAGGAAAAACCCATACGAATCAATCAACCATGGCTCCAGCCTTAGTGGTTTGGTTTGAAAAATTGAATCGGTTTTATTTTTTACAAACCAATCTTGTTCTGAACTGATTTAGAACTCTGGACCGACTTTAAAGCCAAAAAAAAACCGATTCAACTGTTTTATTCTCAAATTGGTTCTAATAAAGTGATAAGGTTTTTGAACCAGTTCTGCATAAAATTATTCCGGTTCTTAAACTCTTTCAAGAAAAATATGATTCTTTAAATACAATTTCGGTTTGAATAAAAAACCGATTCCATTTTTTTTAAAACTTTTTGCACACACCATGAGCATGAGCATACACCATAGTATTATTAGGTATTAGGTCCGGATATCATGACAACACATGAGCATATACGCTTAGGCGAGAAATGCAGGGACTAAAATAAAAGGCATCACAAACAACATAAAACAAAGGGTTTATCATCTATCATTTAGATATTAAAAATTTTTTCACACACACAATTTATGTGGTGTAATTAAAATGTAATAATAATTTAATACACAAAATGAATTTAAACTATAACATAATACAATCATTTTTCAACAAAAACATAATAAAACCCAATGTAATAGAAAGCAGTGGAAACAAGAGCAACACGAAAATGGCCAAACTTTTATTCGTGCAATAACAGACATATCACTACAACAAGCAGCTGCAACTGCAGAGTAGAAATCTTCTAATGCATCACACTGCATGTGTATTAGGACATTGCAACTACCAATTAGTATGACTACCAATGTCACTACCAGTTTGTTTCACTCTTAAATCGATTATGTTGATCCAACGATTATATTTATTGTTACCTTTATATGGTTATGATTCCTCATATTTAACGTGGAAAATTATAACCATACAAGAATAAACATAAATATAAAGTATTAAATATAAGGAGAAGAAAGAAGGTTCTAACAAAGTTAACTCAGAACCGTTCCATCAACACTAATTGATAATAATAGTATCCTATCTGTTCAAAGTATGATACCATAATAAGGGTTAGGATATTTTTACTACCAAAATTTTCTACTACCAACTCACTACCTATCTAATCACCATTGGATCAACCTTTTCTCTTTTTTCAAAAACTTTTCAGCATTCTCTCTCCTTGATTCAATGGTGATTAGATAGGTAGTAAGTTAGTAGTAGAAAATTTTGATAATAATAATATCCTATCTCTTCATAATAATAGTAGTACTCTCAAGAAACATATGTCCAATAATTCATGTACTTTATTATTTACTGACACGGTTCTAATCCCTAGAAATTACCTGGTTCAAGCTTCGGAGAAATTTAGAATGATTCAAAAAGATAAATAAACACCAACATAGTTTCAAAATATCTAGCTGCAATGACACATAGTAAGGCATATAGCATCACTCAGTAGAGATCTTCTTCCTTATGGGTGTAAATCACACAATCTGATGTTGGGTATGAGGTACATGTCAGAACATAACCCTTCTCCATTTGTTGTTCATCAAGAAATGATTGATCCGATTGATCCACAGAGCCTAAAACTAGTTTACCTGCACAAGTTGAGCAGGAACCTGCTCTGCATGAGTAAGGTAACTCTAATCCAGAATTTTCAGCTGAATCCAGAATATAAGAGTCATCAGGGGCCTCAATTTCGTTCTCTGCACCATCTGGTCCAATCAGTTTCACTTTATATACTGTCATTGCAGAAACTCTAAAGGATGATGATTTTAATCCAAATAGTTTAGACACATTCTTCACACAGCTCAAAGTTGATGAACTCTTAATGAGAGCACAAGATCTTTTAAAGGGTGCCCTTCTAGACCAGGAAGCTATTGGAAGTCTCAGAGTGGATGTATTCACAATTGACATTTTTACACCTGAATTCAAAGAAATATAGATAAAATGTTTTTGTAGGATTAGTCACATAGAAAACAAACTATAATTAGCATGTTTGGAAAGATTATTTTGGGGAAGTAGTTTTTTTGTTTTTTTTTTTCAAAAGCTCTCTTGTGAAACTTTTGATGATAAACTTTTTTGTCCCCAAAATAAGTTAATCCAAACACACTAAACCACATTAATAAAAAAAAAGAACATGGATTATATTTATCTTATCTAAGTAGGAAAATGATTATTTCATGTAAAAGGAAAGAAAAAAATAGATATGGAACTTATCTCCACTTTATATGTGTAAATTTATGGATTTTCATTTTTTCCTTTAACATAACACAACTCTCTTAAATTTTCCTGACATAAACATTTTTGTCCCACACATTTTAAAACAAAAAAGAAAAGAAAAAAAATATGGCACGCAAAACGAATCTCTATAACATTACAGGATCACTTTTCCTACAACATAATAAACATAAAACCCTAAATTTATTTATGTAACTTAAGATAAATATAACCATAGAACATGTATGTATCAAAAAAAAAAATTGAACATTAAAGAAAAGGAAAAAAACAACTAGGTGAAACTGAAACAAAAGTCAAGGTCACTCAATTATCCAGACAGAGGAGACCACCAGATATAATCCCCAATAAAACGAGACTCGGTGTCTCTCTCTCACACACACACACACACACAAACAAACAAACACAACATTTTCATCATGTTCAATCCAAATCCAAAATGATGAAAAGATATACCAAAAGGAAGCAAAAAGAAGTAGGGGTAAGAGGCGTACGGTTAAGTGAAAGACAAAGAGGCTGGGAAGTGGGAACTTTGACTGAGGGAAAATGAAATTAAAATGTTATATACTTACTTATATTATATACGTAGGGTAGGGGGAGAGGACAGGGAAGGTGGCTTGTGGAAGATGAGTTTGAGATTGGAAAGTGACCTTTTGAGTGTTCGGTGGGACAAAAGGAAGGTCAGGTCAAATATTTCTGTCCCACGTGCCCTTTGCAGCCTCTTAAGAGTTAACTGAAATTCTTTTCTGTTTTTGCTCGCAATCACCTCATCATCAATAAGGCCAAAATGTAAGGGTGTGTATGGATTGAATTCAAGTGAGTTTTTTTAATAAACTTAAATGATTCGGTTCAAAACTAATTAGAACCAATCACCTATTCTAAAAAGAAAAAAAAGTTAAAAACATAAAGTAATAAAAATCAAATTACTTTGGTTCAAAAATTATTTGATTCTTGAATTGATTTTGAAAATCAATTCGATTCATAAATTAAATTTTTAAAAATCGATTTGATTTATGAACTAATTTTTAAAATATAAATTATTTCACATTTCAATTGAACTTTTAGCTTCTTTAATATTATATATATATATATATATATATATTTTTTATATGTTGCGTTGTAGAAAAATGATTGTGTATTGTTATAGATCCTTCGTTTTTGCTGCAAATTTTTTTTTTTTGCTGTATGGGACCCACCACTATTTGAGTGTGTGTAGATGAAATTTTCTCATGATGGAAATCAATTCCCATATATTAAAAGGGAATTGACTCTAATCTTGTTTTCACACGATTATGTTATATGCAGCATCTTACTCATTTATTCACAAACCAACTTCAAATATATAATTTAGAAATTTTCATTCCTGATTGTTAATTTGTGAGTAAATGATTAAATTTTCTCACATGACATAATCACGTAAAAAACGAAATCCAATATCTTCTATCTGACTTGTTCTAACTCGAGCAGTTGAATATAAATATATTTTAATTAAATTTTAATTTTATTTAACTATTATTTTTAAATAAACATTGTATTCATATGAAATCATAATTAAGTTTAAATTTTATAAAACTAATTTAAATTTTCAAAAATAATTTTTTAATTGACATAAATTTAAATCAACAGATTAGTCTATATAACCTCTAGTCTACATGTTGATAGTTTAACCGAAAAATCATGCTTGTTAAGGATTAGTCAAGCGGAATCCACTACATGCCAATAAATTTGACCTTTGCGAATTTTGATGAGGTAAAATTTTGCGAATTTTGATGAGGTAAAATTTTGCAAGAAGAGAGTATATTCCATTACCCAAAAAAAAAAGAAAAGAGTATATTTGTTCCTGTATTTAAAAAATAATCGTTATTGTGGTGCTAATTCCATGTTTAAGTTTGGAAAGAGTGTATCTCCTTTAATAATAGATAAGGATGCTATTTTCCATCTCAACTTTTCCTATCTAATAAAATTGTTTATAAAATTAGATCGTGAGTTTATAATTTATATCCTATTATACGATAGAAATTTAACTTCAATTTAGTTCTTTTAAAAAAAAAAATAGAACTAAAACACACACACGCACACACAATCTAGATAAAATAAGCTTTTGAAAATAAAAAATGATAAGTGAATGAAAATCTGAAATGATAGGAACAACAGAGAAATTAATATATGTTACGATCCAAATATTTATGTATATTAATCATTCACCTACATTTATAACTTCATATATTTTAATTTAATAATAAATAAAGATAAATATTTTTTGGTCAAAAAGTTTCCTTTATTTCTATTAGAGATATATATTTTTTCATTATTTTATGTTAAAAGTCCGAATAAAAATATTAAGGAATACAAGATAAAACTTCAGAAGGAACTACTAATAAAACTCGACACACAATTTTGCATGATAAATTTCCCGCATGTCTATCGTGTCCTTAACAAATTCAGGAAAGACAAAAACTAAACCATATGCTATGAACAAATTGAGCTTTGAATCATAGACAGTTCAACAGTTGACATAAATCATAACTTACCAGCAAACTACAGTTACTACATTTGGAGTCATTATTCGTGGGCATTACACAATAAAATGATTTCTGAGACGTTTCAGCTTTTCATAACATGTAATCCCACTATTCCACGCGTAGTTTCGAGAAACATGATGAAAAAAGAACAAGGAGAATATACTGTTTGGAAAACCATCATACAGAGTGAATTGACTAAAAGAATGAGATTTACTCAAGGAATCCATACCCAAATCTCAATGCTTCTTCGGTGCAGATAATCGGTGTTTGGACCATTCTTCAAGTGCCTTGCGATGGAGATCATTCATCCTAATGTAAGGCCGTTTTTGTTTGATCAGCTTCTCAGCATTCTTCCAATCCTCTGTGATACCTAGTGCCACTAACAGGGCACACATAACAGCAACACTTCTTCCATGACCTTAAACACAGGTAAAAGAAAAAAAGAGATGAAGAAAGTTATATCATTTTCTTAAGCACGCATAATAATCGGGCATGAAAGTAACTCAGTTTAATATTGATGCCAGATTCTATAGGTCTGATAAACGATTTACAGCACTTTTCATCAGAAGTTGAGGATACAAAGTATTCATGAAGCAATTTCATTATGTGTACCCTTGCTTATTTTAAGTCAAATGTGGACATATCGACCAATGGGAGTATCAAAATATTTAAATACCACCTCTTGCCCGTCAAAACACAAAGTTTAAGTCAGTACATGGGACTATCCACAGACGTAGAGACATGATAGTTTCACTTTTCTGTATGCCTACCTCACACCTCTGGAGGTTTGCTCTACATGTATTATACTAATATGACCAGACTGAGGCATAAAAAAAATGAGTATAAAGGTAACATTTAATATAATTCTACCTCAATAATAAAATAACATTTTATATATTCTTCAAACTAAAATTAATATCTTTACATTTGCAGCTCAAGTAGTGATAGTAATAATGAAAGAGCAACCACAAAGTGGTAAACACCCAGTAAATAGGAATGAGAATTGTTAAAACTCAATGCATTGAAGAATGGGTTATACTCCCAAAAATGAAAGTAGACCAGTGATCTTAATATGGACAACTTGTGATCTTTTTCAATAACATTTCCCACCTTTTAAAGTTCAAACTTAGCAATGGCCTGATGCTAAGTGACCATTTGTTTTTCAATATTCAGATGACATGTTTGGCTCCATTCCTAATTTTCATTTTCCCTTTTTTCTCTTTCAGAATAGGGGGAAACAAAATCCACTTATCAAAACAATACAACATGTCTTTGCGTCAATTTTGTTGAGTTTCTTATACTAGGCAGCTGTATAAGCTCGTGTAATACTCCAATACAGAACCCTCCAAGGGCATACTTAAATGCACAGAGATAGAACAAACTTTGCCAACATCAAAACTAACAATTTTCTTCTTGTTGAGCCACAGAATTGCATTTATTAATCTTCACTATGCAAAATCATAGAGTCAACCTAAGATAAGCTACCAGAACAATATGAAGATCACCCAAAATGAACCTTCATCAATGAAGCCAAAGGCCACTTCAATGTCACTGTTATACAACACCCAAAACTTGAATTATTGTCATAATCAGATTGTTTCTTCCAATGATTGTCTCAATTCTATGTTTTTTCCTCTTGGATGCTGGGTTCAAAAGATCTCTAAAAAACTTAAATAAATGGAAGGGTGCTTTTTACTCTTTGGTTGGTTAGATCACTCTTATTTGAACTCCCAGTCCAATATTTCCCTTTATTACCTTTCCCTTTCCCAAATCCCAGCAGGAGTCATTCAGAGGATAGAGAAAATTGTAAGAGACCTTCTTTGGTTTGGTGTGCAAGCAAAAAGAAGAGATCAGTTTGATAGCTGGGAGTTTTATTCCCAGCCTATGAATGAAGTATGATTAGGTCTTTATATATCTTAGAATTTTCACTTTTGCGTGACCACAATGTTAGATAAACTAGGGGTCTAGAGTTCCTTCTGCTTTGACTGTATATTCATCTGTCTTCCAATTAGATAGGAAAATTTGGACTTTTGGATTCTTCAAGTGCATTTACTTGTCAGTCTATTTCTTCAGTGTCTAAATCATTCTCTTATGACTTATCATCAGAGGTTTCTCTTTAACAAACACATTTGAAAGTTCAGAACTCCTCCTAATGTCAAGTCTTTTGTTTAGATAATGGTAGTTAGGAGGACTAATAAAAAATGAAAGAGAGAATTAGTTATCATATAATTGTCTGTTGAAGAAGTTGCAAGGTGAATATGAATGTTTACTAGCTAAAAAACTATCACTTCAAAGGTTGTAAGTCACATAATATTTCATCACCAATGTAGACAAACGACTAGCAAATGTGAAGCTCGAGAAGGCACTCATCATATGAAAGACAAAGAAGTAACAATAATACAAGGAAAATCTCAATTACTTGAAAAAATTTATATGCATAAGACATGTCATACGAAATATGATTTATGCATACAATAATTAAGATTGGGTGCCATGAAAAAAGGGGCTCACTGATAGGATTCAAAATCAAATAAGCAATCTCCATGATATTCTGGCTTAAAAAGAACTCCAATTGACAATCTATTACTCATCACCAATTAAATTAGCATGCCTTGCCTACCCTTGTGCAAATATGATAACAATACAGAAGCAACAGAAGAACAAACAAAAACAAAAGTGAAGAGTGCTAAATACTAAACAGCATTCAAATAAAATTAAGGGTTTTATAAGAGTTATTTTGTAGGAAAAGTGATTGTGTAATGTTATAGAGATTCGTTTTGCGTGCCTTAATTTTTATTTATTTATTTTGTTTAAAAAAGTGTGGGCCCTACAAAATGTTGCGTGTCTAGGAAACTTTATTGTGTCGTGTTAAAATACAAAAATAAAACCCTAAAATTAAAGTATTGAACTCCAACAAGAAGATGGCAAAGTTAGTTTACCATAAGCACAGTGGATAAAAATGGGTCTATTGAGGTCTCTCTTTCTACAAGCCCAATTAACAGCAGATTCAATATCATGAGGTTGAGGAGACCTTGTGTCCCAAGTTGGAATGCACCTATATGGCAACCCAGCTGAGACATTCATCAACCTCGGAAGCTCACAAGTGCAATCAATGATGGCAGGATCACCAGGTGGCAACTTGTCACGTGAAGATGGCCACCCACCAACATAGATACCCTCATGAACTTTGGTGTAAGGAGCTTCTCTGCTTCTCATTCTTCGCAGTGTTGAGAAGATTCGAACGAAGTAGAGATAAGGACTGAACATGATGAGTGACAAAATGGGGAAGGTGCCATCAGGGTTCTTCCCTAGAAGCATTGGAAGGTCAATGGATGGGTGTGATGCTATTGAAACCAACATTGACACCAACGAAGCGTACAATAAGGGTATAGATAAGACCGTGAAACCCAGATTTCTTAGGTACGCGAAAAACAGCAACAAAGTAGCTGCTTTTAGTGCTATCAACACTGATATTCCCACACCCATCTTCTTCTTCTTCTTCTTCTAACTTCGATTCAGATGTACAAGCTTTACTTTACCAACAACAACAATAATAATTATAATAATAATGGAATTGAAGATTGTTTCTTGAAGATGAAAGCACTAATTGCAAAAATTCTTAGTCCAGACCGAAAATGAACAAGTTTAACCTAGAACCATGAAAGAGTCTTCGATAACCGCAGAACAAGAAGCAGAGGAAACTCGATGGATTGTTTTCTTCCTTGTTCTGTGAGGTCTACGGGAGAGAGAAAAAAAATTATTTGATTTGTAAATAAAATATTCTTTTTAAAAAATATGAAATGATTTTATATTGAAATTTCATCTTTTAGAAAGAAAAAAAAATTCGGGGCAAGATTTATATGATATTTTTTTTTGGTAAACAGATTTATATGATTTTAAATAAATAAATAAGGGAAAAATTATTCTCATGTTATATAAGATAAATTTTCTTTCTTAAAAGTCCTTTGATAATTGTGTCACCTTTTTCTTTTCTTTTCTCTTCTTTTATTATTTCAAGTGGTGGAGCCCACAAATTTATCTTTATTACATGAGATAACTATCTCCTTTAACATGAGATTAATAAAACCTACTAAATAAATACATAAATTATTTTGCCTTTGTAAGTCTTTTTATGTTTCTTACGAAGATAAAAATGTAAAATAATAAAGTCAACAGGGAAAAACATTTGCCATTTTAAATTAAACAACATTGTTATATTTGATACTTTTTATATTCTATCTCGTCCATAAAATTAAATATAATGCCTTAAGATTATTATTTTTGTAAGGAAACTCACTAATAAAGATGGACAAGCTCCACCTCCAATTCCACCTCTTGATTGTAATATATACAGGGGTTTACATCTATCATGTCACGTGACACCAACAACTTTCCTACACACACAACATTTTGTGGGACCCACACTTTATAAAGCAAAAAAAAACTAATGCACGCAAAACGAATCTCTATAACATTACACAAACATTTTTCCTACAACATAATTCTTATAAAACTCATATATAAAACCATCGCCCTCGTCCTCAATTCCTTAGCTTTTGCAGCTTCTAAGTGTTGCAACGAAGACGACAACGATGATGAAACACCTTATGCAAACCACGTTTAAAATCTTAAATATGTTTTTCTCATCATGGCCGAAACATACATATAAAGGATGAGATTTGATATTCTCATGTTGTGATTCAACTAGTGACGGGTCACACATTTATTAAAAAAGAAAAAAAAAGTTTTGCACGTAAATCGAAAAGTCACAACATGAGAATTGAATTCTCATGTAACATGAGAAAATATTTTCCCATAAAGGATTCATGTGATTTTTATGCTTTCCAATGCCTATGCTTGCATCAAAGTATATTCCATCAATTAATATTAAGACAATCAATGAGCCATAACCCCCCGTTAACATGACATTAAGCAAGCTTCCAACATGATTTCCATTCATGATGGCTGAATTGATGTATAAAAAGGTTCATGCAATTTACATGCTTCGAATGACTAGTCACTTGGTCCATTCAATATTATACTTACCAAAGACCACTAACCATCATCAAAACCAAATTAAATAAGCTCCTTACATGATTTTCAACATGTTGACCGAAATGGTGACATAGGTTTCCAATATTGGATATCTTCACTCATGCAGCCACTGATTTAGACTCATTAATGCCGACAAATAGAGCTTGATCGGGTAAAATCTTTTTCTTTTCCCACTTAATCTTTCTAAAGTCAAGTTTATACACAATAAAATGCTTTGTTCTATAAGGGCAGGGTGTAACACCAAGTGATGATAAAAATATATGTTTCATCTACTATCAACCCCATCAACGTTGACGAAATTCCCAATATACCTCTTCACCAACAAAACTCTCATTCTGATATCACCAAGTATACCTATGTTGAAAACTTATCTCTTGAAAATTCTTTATATTCTTCCTCATCTTTCTCAATGGTTGGCTTTACCTCCAAGATCTTTCTTTGAGCTTTGTGACAAATATCTCATCCTTCAATGGAATCGTCTGTTGCCAAAGCGTAAAGATAATTGTTGTAAAAAATAATGTCACAATAACAGCCTTTTCATAAGAGAGTTCAACCTATGAGTCAGCAACACATAAGGTAACCCTACATTGGTATCCATACAATATGGCAAGAAAGTAGTGCGAAGTAGAGGCAGAACCCATGTACACAAATTTGTTTATAAAAGTTTTCTTTAAGTTTTCGGCAAAATAGGAATATGTGATGTTGGGGGCCAAGAATGTATGGGGAAATGGTGGCAACTGAATGAAAGAGTTAGATGAGAGATGAAGAAGAAAAAGGTAATCATCCATGTACTCAAAGAATGGTGTATTGAACACAAGTATCTCCTCCCTCGTATTGATGATTTGTTGGATCAACTTAAGGGTGCTTGTGTGTACTCGAAGATTGATCTCTGGTCCGGATACCATCAGATCCGGGTTAAGCCGGAAGATGTTCTTAAGACTGCGTTTCGTTCGAGATACGATCATTATGAGTATTTGGTGATCACGTTTGGACTCACCAATGCATCGGAAGTGTTTATGGATTACATGAACCGTATTTTCCAGCCGTATTTAGATCGGTTTGTGATTGTCTTCATCGACGAAATCTTGATTTACTACAAGACGGATGAGGAGCATGCGAAGCACTCGAGGATTGTGTTGCAGGTGCTGAAGGAGAAAAGACTTTACACTAAGCCTTCAAAATGTGAGTTTTGGCTCAAGTCAATGAAATTCCTTGGGCATGTGATTTTTGCAGAAGGAGTTACAGTGGACCCAAATAAGATTGAGGTCGTGTTGGACTGGGAGAGGCCCAAGACAGTTACTAAGTTAGGAGTTTTTTGGGTTTAACTGGGTACTACAGGAGGTTCATTGAGGGATTCTCCAATATGGTTTTGCCATTGACTCGCCTTGCCAGAAAGGAGACTGCATTTGTGTGGACTCACGAGTGTGATGAATGCTTTCAGGAGTTGAAGAAAAGATTGACAACTGCACCAGTATTGGTCCTTCCTGATCCTGCTGAGCAGATTGAGCTGTATTGTGATGCATCTGGGAAGTGATGTGTGCTGATGCAGAATGGTAGAGTGATTGCTTATGCTTCGAGGCAGTTGAAGCCTCATGAGGAAAACTACCCGACTCATGATTTGGAGTTGGCTACAAATGTGTTTGCCTTTAAAATTTGGAGGCATTTCTGTATGGCATGAAGTTTGTCGTGTTCAGTGATGACAAGAGTTTGAAATACCTGTTTGATCAGAAGGAGATGAATATGAGACAAAGGAGATGGATGGAAATCCTAAAGGATTACGACTTTGATTTGACGTACCATCCTGGCATGGCCAATGTGGTAGCTGATGGAGTAGAATTAAGTTCGTGTGTCCATCCAACTTTACTATATACAGGGATAATATTCTACCATTGTACCTTGTCACCATTATTTTTATTGACCATTGACCATGAGCCAATTATTATAAGAACTAACACACCATGCATCTTCATCTCGCTCATAGCTTTTGTTCTTTACAGATAGCACAAGAGCTCGAATCAGAAATTTGCCTGAAAGCAAACCTCATCTTGCTAAGCTTTCTTAGCTCACAAGTAAGCCTACAACAATACTTTTCCACCAAAATATACCAAATTCTTGACGGATAAGAACCAATGGTCTTCTCAATCACCTAGGCCAATCCTTATCCTTCCATCAAGCAATCTATTTGCTTCAATCTACATAACCACACAGTCCAATAATCAACATACAACGTGCTGATGCAGAATGGTAGAGTGATTGCTTATGCTTCGAGGCAGTTGAAGCCTCATGAGGAGAACTACCCGACTCATGATTTGGAGTTGGCTGCAATTGTGTTTGCCTTTAAAATTTGGAGGCATTATCTGTATGGCATGAAGTTTGTCGTGTTCAGTGACGACAAGAGTTTGAAATACCTGTTTGATCAGAATGAGATGAATATGAGACAAATGAGATGGATGAAAATCCTGAAAGATTACGACTTTGATTTGAAGTACCATCCTGGCATGGCCAATGTGGTAGCTGATGCAGTAGAATTAAGTTCCTGTGTCCATCCAACTTTACTATATGCAGGGATAATATTCTACCATTGTACCTTTTCACCATTGTTTTTATTGACCATTGACCACGAGCCAATTATTATAAGAACTAACACACCATGCATCTTCATCTCGTTCATAGCTTTTGTTCTTTACAGATAGCACAAGAACTTGAGTCAGAAGTTTGCCTGAAAGCAAACCTCCTCTTGCTAAGCTTTCTTAGCTCACAAGTAAGCCTACAACAATAATTTTCCACCAAAATATACCAAATTCTTGACGGATACGAACCAATGGTCTTCTCAATCACCTAGGCCAATCCTTATCCTTCCATCAAGCAATCTATTTCTTCAATCTACATAACCACACAGTCCAATAATCAACATACAACGTGCTAATGCAGAATGGTAGAGTGATTGCTTATGCTTCGAGGCAGTTGAAGCCTCACGAGGAGAACTACCTGACTCATGATTTGGAGTTGGCTGCAATTGTGTTTGCCTTTAAAATTTGGAGGCATTATCTGTATGGCTGTATGGCATGAAGTTTGTCGTGTTCAGTGACAAATACCTGTTTGATCAGAAGGAGATGAATATGAGACAAAGGAGATGGATGGAAATCCTGAAGGATTACGACTTTGATTTGAAGTACCATCCTGGTATGGCCAATGTGGTAGCTGATGCAGTAGAATTAAGTTCGTGTGTCCATCCAATTTTACTATATTCAGGGATAATATTTTACCATTGTACCTTTTCACCATTGTTTTTATTGACCATTGACCATGAGCCAATTGTTATAAGAACTAACACACCATGCATCTTCATCTCGCTCATAGCTTTTGTTCTTTACAGATAGCACAAGAGAGTTTGAATTAGAAGTTTGCCTGAAAGCAAACCTTCTCTTGCTAAACTTTTTTAGCTCACAAGCAAGCCTACAGCAATACTTTCCCACCAAAATATACCAAATTCTTGACGGATAAGAACCAATGGTCTTCTCAATCACCTAGGCCAATCCTTATCCTTCCATCAAGCAATCTATTTGCTTCAATCTACATAATCACACAGTCCAATAATCAACATACAACTTGACATTACAATTTATATAAAACATGAACATATTTACTTTATTCATGCATAATTTTCAGCCTATACATACAATAGACCAACATATCATTCCATTCACATCCACACAACCTAGGAATTCCTAGTATTATGCAAACCACATTTAAACACATCTTAAGCATATTTTCCTCATCAAGGCCGAAACATACATATAAAGGATTCATGAGATTTTTATGTTTTCCAATGCCTGTGCTTGCATCATAGTATATTACATCAACCAATATACACTACTCAACATTAAGACAACCAATGAGGCATAAACCTCGTTAACATGACACTAAGCAAGCTTACAACATGATTTTCATTCATGATGGCTGAATTAATGTCTAAGAAGGTTCATGCAATTTACATGCTTCGAATGACTAGTCATTTGGTCCATTCAATATTACACTAACCAAAGACCACTAACCATCATCAAAACCAAATCAAATAAGCTCTTTACATGATTTTCAACATGTTGGCCGAGATGGTGACATAGGTTTCCAGTATTGGCAATCTTCACTCACGCAACCATTGATTTAGACTCATTAGTGTCGATAAATAGAGCTTGATCGGGTAAAATCCTTTTTTTTTCACTTGATCTTTCTGAATATACACAATAAAATGTTTGTTCTATAAGGGCAAGGTGCAGCACCAAGTGATGATAAAAGTATATGTTTCATCTACTACCACCCATCAACATTGACGAAATTCCCAGTATACCTCTTCATTAACAAAAACTCTCATTTTGATATCATCAAGTATACCTATGTTGAAAACTTATCTCTTGAAAATTCGTTGTATTCTTCCTCATCTTTCTCAATGGTTGGCTTTAAATCCAAGACCTTTCTTGGAGCTTTGTGACAAATATCTCATCCTTCAATGGAACCGTCTGTTGCCAAAGCGTAAAGATAATTGTTGTAAAAAATAATGTCACAATAACAACTTTTCCATAAGAGAGTTCAACCTATGAGTCAGCAACACATATGGCAATCTTACATTGGTATCCAAACAATATAGCAAAAAAGTAGTGCGAAGGAGAGGCTGAATCATGGACACAAATTTGTTTACAAAGGTTTTCCTTAAGTCTTCGGCAAAATAGGAATGTGTGATGTTGGGGGCCAAGAATGTATGGGGAAATGGTGACAACTGAATGAAAGAATTAGAGGGGGATGAAGAAGAAAAAGGTAATCATCCATGTCTAAGACCATGAGCCAATTGTTAGAAGACTAACACACCACGCATCTTCATCGAACATGTTCTTCCGCTCATAGCTTTTGTTCTTTACAGGTAGCACAAGAGCTTGAACCAAAAGTTTGCCTGAAAGCAAAAATCCTCTTACTAAGATTTCTTAGCTCACAAGCAAGCCCACAACAATACTTTCCACCAAAATATACCAAATTATTGAATGTTAAGAACCAATGGTCTTCTCAATCACCTAGGCCAATGCTTATCCTTCCATCAAGCAATCTATTTGCTTCAATCTACATAAAACTTGACATTACAAGTTATATAAAACACATCATTACTTTATTCATGCATAATTTTCAGCCTATACATACTGTAAAGAACCAATTTAACCAAACAGTTTAAGCTGTTGGGTGAGGCTACATTAATGGTTTTTATATATCTCAACAGGCCCCCTCACACGATAGTCCACTAGGCTTGAAGGGTGGACAATGCACAGGCCCACCTACCTGTGCGAACAAAGAAATTCCACTTGAAGGAAAGTGGAGGGTGGCAAGAATCAAACACGGGACACGAGGCTCTGATACCATGTAAAAAATCAATTCAACCCAAAAGCTTAAGCATATCTTAAGCATATCATTCCATTCACATCCACACAACCTAGGAATCCCTAGTATCACGCAAACCACATTTAAGCATATCTTAAGCATGTTTTCCTCATCAAGGCTGAAACGTTCATATAAAGTGTTCATGGGATTATTATGCTTTCCAATTTGCATCATAGTATATTTCATCAACCAATATACACTAGTCAACATTAAGACAACCAATGAGGCATAACCCCCGTTAACATGACATTAAGCAAGCTTCCAACATGATTTTCATTCATGATGGCTGAATTGATGTATAAGAAGGTTCATGCAATTTACATGCTTCGAATGACTAGTTACTTGGTCTAATATTATACTAACCAAAGACCACTAACCATCATCAAAACCAAATTAAATAAGCTCCTCACATGATTTTCAACATGTTGCTGAAATGGTGGCATAGGTTTTCAGTATTGACAGTCTTCACTGTTTAATACACTAAATTTTCATTTCTGATTATATTGCCCTAAGCTTTTGATATGTTATAGGGGACATGTATGACTTCAATTTGGTACAAACCGATCCATTTGAAGTTCAATAACTCCGTATATGATTTTTGCAAAACGAGGTCAGAATTGGTTACCCAAAATCCTATTTTCCAAAAATTTGTTCCTTAATTGATCTAATCAATTTCTATATGGTTCTTTTAGCTCACAACCCTTTAGGAACACATCCAATGAAGTGATAAATCATATTAAATGCATTTTTCACATACTTTTGTCTTGCATGGCTAAAAATGGACGTAACAAAGTTCATAATTTTTCTTACAAGCCTCCAATGGTTATTAACTACATCATTTACCAATCCATCGATCACTAATAATAATTTCACATTCACATATGATCCAACATTTGATCTACACGCTTTTAACCTATATGGTCAAATGGCCTCTTGTATTTTCCTCAAGCTGTAACAACCCCAATCCTTATAGCAGATATTGTCCGCTTTGCCCCCTTCCGGGACTCACGGTTTTACGTTCTGGGGTTACCCCAAAAGGCCTCCACTAGGAAAGGTTTCAACACCCATATATATGGCATGCTTTGTTCTCCTTTCCAACCGATGTGGGACATTACATCCTCCCCACTGGGAATACAGCGTCCCCGCTGTACACACCGGTTCAGGACCAGGTTCTGATACCATTTGTAACAGCCCCAATCCCTATAGCAGATATTGTCCGCTTTGCCCCCTTCCGGGACTCACGGTTTTACGTTCTGGGGTTACCCAAAAGGCCTCCACTAGGAAAGGTTTCAACACCCATATATATGGCATGCTTTGTTCTCCTTTCCAACCGATGTGGGACATTACACAAGCCCACATATTCTTTTATTAGTTCTTAACAATCTATTCAATTCGAAGTCAGTAAATAACCAATAATCAACAACAAACTACATAAAATTCAGGATCATCAACTCCATAAAAATCCATAAAACTAAAAAAAAACTAAGTTTACATTTCAAAATCTAACCACTCAAATCAATGTTTCATAGCTCCAATGAGTTCCACAACACTACAAGACCAATCTTCAAGCTTTAAACCAACCAAAAACACCTCATATTTGTTACTGCGTGAACATTACCAGCGACCTAAGAGAGCTAAAATCTCCCTCACAAGAGCTTCCCAAGGTGTATAAAGATTAAGGTTTTGCTAACAAGGTGATTGTCTACAACTTTGGTGTTAAGTGTTTTAGGTTTGAGTGGTTTGAAATTGAAGAAAAAAGCTTGAATGACTTCCCATAGAAGGGTTCAGGTATTCCTGAGCAAAACGAAAAAAGAGAGCAGAAAACACTAAAGTCTATGTCTTTTAATTGGCTTTTTAAGTTACTAAGGTCAAATTTTAATATTTGACCTCAAATTTCTTAAAAATTGCATTATATTCTCCTTGTTTATCAACTAAATAAATGATTTTTTACACTTAATACAACCCAATTAATATAATTTTCATGACATTAAATTCCATGAGAAAGAATATTATCACACAATAATTTTGTTTAGGCTAATTTTGATTTGGTCCTAAACTTTACCAAAATTGCATTTTGACCCCAAATAATCCTCATAATTATATATTCAGTCCTAAATGACTTGCTTGACATGTATTTAGTTTTTATACGGTAATCTCTCAGTGGTTCGTTTTTTGTTTTTGGTAAAATTTGCGCAGTAGCTTTTTTACTCGTTAAATTTTACTATTTACACTTTTTCCTAGAAAGTGTCAAAATATCCAAATTATTATTTTATTCTAAATTCATTATTATAATCTCAAAATAATATCTAATTACTCTTTTTATAATGTCTTTTTAAAGTTTGGGGCAACTTTTGCATATTTGCTCTTTAGCCCATAACTTTCACTAATTGCACTTTTGTCTAAAATTGACTTTAATCCATCAATTTAATTAGACCTCTCATCTAATTAATCCCTCTAAAGCATGATTACATTCTTAATCAATTTACGATTTCACAATTCTTGGGTTAGAGTTATTATAGACTCCATATTCATAACCGCATGACCCAGGTATTCGATATGCTTAACAGTGAAAGCACATTTCTTCATTTTGACAAAAAATTGTACTGATGCAACCTCTGTAACTTAACTTTTAGATGTTGAATATGATCTTCTAATGACTTAATGTATACCAATATATCGTCAAAAAATACTATGACAAAATGACGTCAGAACGACTTGAACAAATTATTCATAGTTGCTTGGAACGTGGTTGGCGCCTTGGTCAACCCAAACGACATCACTATGTATTCATAGTGGTCCTCATGGGTGCGAAAAGCTATTTTTGGGATGTCTTCAGGCAACATTCTGATATGATGAAACCCATACCGTAAATCAAGCTTTGAAAATAGCCTAGAACCACCAACTTTATCCATCAGTTTGCCAATTGTTGGCATTGAGAACCTATCCTTTATTGTTATCGCATTTAACGATCTATAGTCGACACACATTCTCCAAGTGTCGTCTGGCTTCTTCACCAACAACATTGGAGAGGATTATGGACTGTGACTATGTTGAATAAATCCATATGTGAGTAAGTCAACCACCTAATTTTTGATTTCTTTCTTCTGATGGTAGCCATAACAACATGACTTTACGTTCATCGGTTTGGCCCCTTCTTGTAACTAAATGGCATGATCAATACCCTGGATGGGGGTAAGGAATAAGGAACCCCAAATACATCCTGATACAGAAACAAGACTCGCCAAATTTGAGGTTGCACTTTCGACTTTAATGCTAACAACTTTGGACTTGCTTGGTCTGCTGATGTTGTTGACTCTTCATGCATTGCTAAGCATGCATCAAGAAATATTAGAATCATTGAGCTTCAAAGTTCATCTATGTTTCTCTCTTTTATCATTTACAGATTCTTAAATCCATAAAATTGGTATTTTCATTGAGAATTGAGGCCACATAAAGGGCTACCTAGCTATAGGATGGATTAAGGTTGCATATCTCCTAAAGGGGTGTTATACTGAATACAGATAGGTGAGTGAAGTCGCCAATAGGAAAAGGGCTACTATCGGGTCAGTGTCGATAGATTGAAATCCGCCATGGACGTTGGCCTTTAAAGGGGGCGGTGATGTTACGAGTCCCTCATTGATTGCCTATATAATCAATGTAAGGTTTATAAGGTCTTGGACACTCCCACCATTTGAGCTAGCTTTAGTCGATAGAGTGAAAATTATCGTGAGCGTTAGCCCTTAAAGGGGGTAACAATGTTGCAAGTCTCACATTGGTTGCATATACAACAAATGTGAGGATTATAAGGCTTTGCACACTCTCACCCTTTGAGCTAGCTTTTAGGGTGGTGACCTTAAGGTTTGTAATAATTAATGCTTTTATTGAGAGTTGATGCCATATAAAGGGCTATCTATAGCTGGATTAAGGTGACATACCTTCCAAAGAGGTGTTGTACTGAATATTGATAGAAGAGTGAAGATGCTAAAATGGAAAGAGCTACCATCGGGTCAGTCTCGGGTCAATGTTAATAGAGTGAAAGCCGCTGTGAACGTTGACCCCTTAAAGAGAGTGGCGATGTTACGAGTCCCACATTGGTTGCCTATACAATCAATGTTGAGTTTATAAGGTATTGGGCACGCCCATCATTTGAACTAGCTTTAGTCGATAGAGTGAAAGTCGTCGTGAACTCGACCTTTAAAGGGGGTTACAATGTTAAAGTTCTATATTGGTTGCTTATACAACGAATGTGGAGTTTATAAGGCTTTAGGCACTCCCACCCTTTGAGCTAATTTTTGAGGTGGTGACCTCAAGGTCTATAACAACTAGTGTTTTTATTGAGAGTTGAGACCATGAAAAAGGCTACCTATAAGCTGGATTAAGGTGTCATACCTTCCAAAGGGGTATTGTACTGAAAACTGATTGGTGAGTGAAGCGGCCAAAATAGAAAGGGCTACCACCAGGTCAATATCGATAAAGTGAAAGCTACTGTGAACGTTGGTTCTTAAATGGGGTGACAATATTACGAGTCCCATATTGGTTGCCTACACGATAAACATAGAATTTATATGGCTTTAGGCACTTTCACCATTTGAGTTATATTTTGGGATGGTGATCTCAAGATCCGTAATAATTTGATGTTTTTATTGAGAGATGAGTCCCATTGAAATGCTAATTGTAAATAAAAGATTCTTTTTATAAAATATGAAATGATTTCATATTGAAATTTCATCTTTTAGATTTTTTTAATTTGGGGCAAGATTTATATGTTTTTAAATAAATAAATAAAAATTATTTTGCCTTTGTAAGTCTCTTTATATTTCTTATGAAGATAAAAATGTAAAATACTAAAATTAAACCTTGTTAAAGTTGATAATTTTTTCCTCATTCGTCTACGGAAATTCATTTAGTTTTGTTCGAACAGATTGAGATGAGCTTTTGAACATATATTTTTTAATTTAGTCGAACATGATTTTTTTTTAATTGATAGTTGAAATCAATTTGAATTCTACTTTTTTTTTAATCTTTTACAAAATATTTGATTTTAAATCAAATTATTTATATTTTTCATTTTGCATACCAGTTTCTAATTTTAATTTATTCAAGTATTTTTTTCGCCTAATGATAAATTTTCTTCTTCAACTTTTATATGACTTGATTTTAGACTGAGTAAAAAATATATTATAATTTTATATATTTTGAGTTATATTTTTTTTATTATTATATTTTTTCCATTAACCTTAAAATAATATCATTATAATTTTATCTTTCATTATAGGAGAAATTTATCTTTCATTATAGGAGAAATATTAAACTCTTAAAAAAATAAAATAAAAAATAAAAAATAAATCTCGTTCACTTTTATCGGTTCATCTATTGTACACAGTACAACCGAGACCGGGTTCATCACCTTCTTCACTCGAAATTGGAACTTGAGACTGCGAGGGAAGCTAATTGTGATGGTGAGCATAATGGGTACTTTTTTTCTCAGATAAAAACCGGAACTTGTCTTGAAGATCCCGCCAAATTACCATTGACCCATTTCCTATATACTAGATACACAGTTCCAAGGGTGATGATGGAACCGAATGAAAATATCAATTTGGAGGCTGTGATGGATGATGAGTACGGTTCTAAAGATTTGGTGCTGCACAAATACTTCCTCCAAGAATGGAAGCTCGTTAAGTCACTGCTCGACGACATCGTTTCCGATGCTGGTGTCTCTAATCCTTCCTCTGTTCACAAAATCAGATCCATTGTACTTCCCCCAAAATTTTCTATTATTTAATAATATCTGTTGAAATCAGTTACTCTTATTAATTATGTGTTATTTTTGTTGAAAAGTGATGGACTTTGTGGATGAAGCTTTTTGGGTTTGTGGGTTAGAAATATGACTCACTTGTAATTCACTTAACTACTTCAGTTTGCTGTTGCATTTCTTTTTGTACTGATTTCAAGTTATAAATTTTATGACACTAAAGAGTACTTTATGTAACCATAACTTACATAGCTTTGGAAACTCATTTCAGACTCATATTGGATGGTAATCTACTTAAAAATGTAACTATTCACATCGGTCGTATGTGCAACTAATGTGGCCTTTATAAGGCATTGGACACTCCTATCCTTTGAGTTAGCTTTTAGGGTGGTGTATCCCAAGGTTCTTTACATGGTATCAGAGCCTCGCCGTCCCCCACTTTCTCTTGTGCATTATCCACTCTTCAAGCCCAATGGGCTCTCGCGTGAGGGGGCGTGTTGAGATATATAGTCCCACATTGGTTGTATGTGCAACTAATGTGGCTTTTATAAGGCATTGGGCACTCCCACCCTTTGAGCTAGCTTTTGGGGTGGTGTATCCCAAGGTTCTTTACGGTAACTATTGACAATGCAGTGTAAAATGTTATGCAATTTTGGCAAGAATATGTGCTTTGCTTCTTGTGAGAGTTGTAATTTCTTCCTTATATGCAGATGGACAAGTATCAAGAGCAGGGTCAACTTCTAGAACCTTACCTAGAAAGTATAGTTTCCCCACTGATGTACATCATTCGTTCAAGAACAATTGAACTTGGGGTAGCTTCAGATGAAATTCTTGAAATAATCAAGCCAATATGTATCATTATCTACTCATTAGTCACGGTTTGTGGATACAAATCTGTGATTAAATTCTTTCCACATCAAGTTTCTGATCTGGAACTTGCTGTATCCCTCTTAGAGAAGTGTCATCAAGCAAATTCAGTAACATCATTGAGGGAGGAAAGCACAGGAGAGATGGAAGCTAAATGTGTGATGCTACTGTGGCTTTATATACTTGTATTGGTTCCTTTTGACATCTCCACTGTTGACACCAGTATTGCCAACAATGACAATTCCACTGAGTTTGAGCTCGCCCCTCTTGTGTTGAGAATAATAGGGTTCTGTAAGGATTACCTCTCAACTGCTGGTCCCATGCGTACTATGGCTGGACTAGTCCTCTCAAGGCTACTTACTCGTCCTGATATGCCAAAAGCCTTTACAAGGTTTATTTAATTGTTCTTTTATAGCATATTTAATGTTAGCTTAGCTTTTTCGCTGCTTGCCTTAAATATTTGTGTCATCTCATGTTGTGGCATCATGGTTGTAAAGATATTTTTCATTTCATTTGTTTTCTGGCTCATGTTTACAAATATAAGAAAATCGCATAGAAATGTCTACATTTTAATTGTCACTAGTTCACAACAATTATTTTTCTCACTTCAGACATGTTTGGGCCTGTATTCATGACTGCTATATGCTGTATAGAAGCTTTTGTTTGACTAATGATCATGCTAAAAACTGAATCACCCTACTGTTTCTGCGTAAACTGACTTTTCCAATTGCTTCAGCTTTGTTGAGTGGACACATGAGGTCATGTCCACTGTAACTGAAGATTTACTCCATCATTTCCAATTACTTGGTGCCGTTGAAGCACTGGCTGCTATTTTCAAGGTTTGGTTTTGAATTTTTTCCTTTACGCCTTCTGATGCAATTTTTTTTCTCTTATTTATGTTAGAATCTCTACAAAATATTTTAGAGGGAGGGAATGTTGGATAATAGGTTAGGATAATTTATGGTATTTTAGGGTTAATTGTGTTGCTTTATTTTTAGCAATCTTATGTTGTTAGAAACCGTATCTTATTCTTAGGGATTTTATCTTATTTTTAGGAAGTTATTTGTTCCCTGTTTACTTAGGATTAAGAGTCTAGTATTAGTATAAATAGGATTATTGGGTTAGTAATCATATTATCTGGATCAATTTAATATCCTATTCATAACTAAAAACTGTCTATTACCTTTGATGATTCTAACTGTTATAACGTAAGCAGGTTGGTAGTCGGAATCTCTTGCTTGATGTAACTCCTATTGTTTGGAATGACACTTCGACATTGTACAAGTCCCCAAATGCAGCTCGAAGTCCTTTGCTCCGCAAGTATCTGATGAAGTTAACCCAACGTATTGGGCTTATTGCCCTTCCTCGTCGTTTGCCCTCGTGGCGTTATACGGTTAGCTTTTCTCTAATATAAGTTTGATGGGATCTTCTATCTTGAATGTTGGAATACTTTTCTCTAATATAAGTTTGATGGGATCTTCTTTCTTGAATGTTGGAATACACCTTTGTTTTTGTCTAATTGCAAGCATTCTTATCCATTTTTTGTTTATTTTTACTTTTAGCTGGCATATAAGGCCACAGGAACTAATTAACTATAGTTATATTATATGCATTATCCAGAAATGCATGTTATGCTGACAAGACAACAAATGCTCCTCATGCAAGTCAAGAACTAAAAACAGGTCTGGATGGATGAAATTGGTGCCATTATTGATAATGGAAATATGAAGAGTTGAACTCAAAGATCCCTTAGGCAATTTGGTTATGGTATCATGCTACATAATTAGCCTCTTGAAAATTTAAGCTACTATGAATGAAATAATTTTTATCATGTTACAGACCCAAGTCAACTTAGTTGAACTAAGTTTTAAATTTCAACTTCTTAGAATTAAGTTATTTGATCCCTTGATCAATGCTAGCTGTATTGGCATCATAAATTTGTAGTCCAGCATTTGGTACTCATCAGTGTTCCTAGATACTGGGTAACAGATATCTTAGCATTTTAGCAGGATTTTTTAGTAAGTACGGTTGTATATTAGTTTTTGACTTGTCATAAGCAACTGTAGAAACTTCATGTCTGTCACCATATTCTTGCCTTGATGATTGTATGCCTATCATGCAGGGAAGAACCACCAAACTAAATGTTTCTTTGAATACATCCAGTAAAATTGATCAGTCCAATTTGGCTGTGAATGACAACTACTCCTACTCAAACGAAATTGCAGATGGGGCCGAAGATGAGGATATGGATGTTCCAGAAAATGTTGAAGAGATTATTGAGATGTTGTTATCTGGTTTGAGGGATATGGTATGTCTAAAGGGTGAGATTCTTATAGTGAATTTTTGTTTCACCTTTGTGCTAAGTTGCTTAGGTCAGGTGATAAAAAGTATAAAATTATGTCTAAATGCATGTCAATGATGATACATCTCAAAGGAAATGGATGACTTGATATCTTTGTTAACGGTTTGTATAAGAGATGTAATATAAAATTATTCATGTGCCTTTATCCAACAGTTTAAGTTTTAAGGACATTTTATTCATGACATGGTATCTGAGCCTCTACATTCTTGCTGCCTGCATTTTTCCAATAAATAGTTGAATTTCAGCATAATGAAGGTGGGTCTATGCATTGTCTTTGCTTCAAGCCTAATGGGCCCCTGCATGAGGGGGTGTTTTAGAGATGTAATATAAAATCATTCATGTGTTTTCACTTAATAGCTAAGCTTTTGGGACAGTTTATTCATGACATGATATCAGAGCTTGTATGTCCAAATGGTCGTTGAATCCTAGCCGCCTGTATTTTTCTAATAAAAGCTTGAATTCCATCATAAGGTAGGTGAGCTTGGACATTATCCACGCTTTAAGCCTAAAGGGCTTATACGTGAAGGGTCGTGTTAAGAGATGTAATATAAAATCACTTATGTGTCTTCACCTAATATCTTAAGCTTAAACTTTGCAGACAATTTGTTCATGATATGGTATCAGAGCCTTTGTGACAAATGGTCTAGAGTTGGATCCTGTTACGGCGCTACCCTCATTATTTTAGTAAAAAACTTGAATTTTAGTATAAAGTAGGTGGATTTGTGCATTATCCACGTTTCAAGCCCAAATGGCTCTTGCGTGAAGCAGCTTGTTAGAGATATAATATAAAGCCATTCATTTGTCTTCACTTAATGGCTTAAGCTTTTGGGACAGTTTGATATGATCAAATGGTAGTTTTGTCTTTGTTGCCCCCATTTTTCTAATAAAGAATTGAATCTCAGCACAAGGTAGATGGGCTTGTACATTGTCCATGCTTCAAGCCCAAAGTTTTCTTATGTGAGGGGGCATCTTAGAGATATTATATAAAACTATTCATGTGCCTTCACCTTATAATTTAACTTTTTGGGACAATCGGTTCATGACAGTTTGTATAAAGGAGCCTTGTGAGCTATTGAAAGTTGTAATAACTCTGATGGCATTGTTTATTTGTCGTAAGTCATGAAATAGTTCTTTTAATGGCATATATAAAACAAATATTGTTGACATTTCATATGAACTTCCACAAGATGTGAAATATTTCTGATAATATACTTATCTGTGCAATTTAAGATGCAATCAGTCCCACAAACAGAACTGGATGAATGCTGCTGAATGTAAAGCAGCTTAAATATTACTCTGATATTAGACAGATGCCTGTGTTTGAGTCAACAGAAGGGAAAAGTCTATCAAATGACTAAACAAACTACCCCTGAATTGGTGCTTTATTGTAGTCATTTATATTACTGATGCGCTCTGTTTTCATACTGGTTTCCTTGGATCCTGAAACATGTCATGTATGATTTGCATTGTAGACTGTAGTATTAGT
Organism: Gastrolobium villosum; assembly: GCA_032173675.1. Classification (NCBI taxonomy): domain Eukaryota; kingdom Viridiplantae; phylum Streptophyta; class Magnoliopsida; order Fabales; family Fabaceae; genus Gastrolobium; species Gastrolobium villosum. Next base: position 5,803 of record JAVKPL010015454.1, on the reverse strand, counting down.
TAGTTATAGGGTGAAATAGCATTGCTCTAACAAAATAATTCTAGGGCTCTTGCTTGACAGTATAATCTCTTAGGATGAGTGGTTCTTTGACATAATACTAGAGCCTAGTAGACATAGTTTGAACCTCACTGATCCTGCCTTATAATTATATCTCAATTTAAATAATTGTTTTGTTTCAATACAACTTACAAATAGTTCTGATCATGTACTTTGTCAATGTCAAAAACCTAGTCGACTTTCACATGAGAAAGTACTGGAGTTGTTGCAACTTCAGTTCATCTCTTGCTTAACAGCTTAAGCTTTTAGATCAGTGCATTTAAGTACTTTTGTCTGAATTCTGAAAATAGGAGAAAACTTTGTGGATGATAAGCTTGATATGGACTTTACTTCATCGATTTAGTTCTCTTCTTATTTTTTTCCTTCATGTTCAGAAATACTAGACGGTGAAATGAAAATAAGGGTATGACTGAGTTAGATAGAGAGGAATATAGAAGGGCTGTGAGTTTTGAAGCACACATTACGTTGAGCCCACACCTTTATTTATACTTGAGAGAGAACGCTGTAGTCCCATTGTTAATCAATTAGACTCCCAGCTAACAGCGATCAATCATCTAGAATCAATTCCTCAATTAATCACCCTTGATTAAGTGAATTGTCAATTGTGCTGAGAAAAAACATGCCATCATCCATGAGATACTGTTGTTTAAACATCACATGAATTCACTTAGAGCTACTTAAGCTGATCATATTTTCTTCATCCTGTTGTAGACTGTCTCTGACTCTGTTTCTCTCTAAAATATTTTTCATCACTTTGATTACCAAATTAATGTTGGTATTGGATTGTAGGATACTGTTGTCCGTTGGTCTGCAGCAAAAGGTATTGGGCGCATAACTTCGCATTTGACATCTTCGTTTTCGGAGGAGGTTTTATCATCTGTTTTGGAGCTGTTTTCACCTGGTGAGGTATGGTACTTAAAAGTTTTGTTTGCTTATGTCCTGACCACAATAATTTACTAGTTCAATTTACATCCACCTATTTTTATATAGGTATTGCATGAGTCTTAATATGTTAAATATTTGTCTGATTCCACTGTTGTAGCTCACATGAAACGCTTTTTTCAGGGTGATGGTTCATGGCATGGAGGGTGCTTAGCTTTGGCTGAACTTGCTCGTAGAGGCTTGCTCTTACCTGCTAGTCTTCCCAAAGTTGTTCCCGTTGTTGTGAAGGTGGTGTTTACAATTGATGAAATTACAATTAATAGTCTTTTTCATATGATTATGACAAAGAAAAGGGAGAAGATAAAAATGAACTGAATCTTGGACTGTAAAAAAGATAATTATCCCCTTACTCAAAGGTGCACTATCCCCATTTTATAATGCATATGAAGCTTAAGGCATCCTTCCTTGGCAATATGATTTATGGTTGGTAGTCTTCATCTCCTAGTTGACCTTATAAAGACTTCTAATTATTGTTTTGATATAACTAGACCTATTCTTTGCTGCATATATTTAACATTGATGAGAATATTTTTTCTGTATTTCTTGCCATTTATATTTAATTTCATTGTTGTTTTTTTTAAATGCAAACTCACGTGGAGCCCTTTCGAGAGATATTTGCTTTGTAATGGTGGAAATAATAAGCAAATCTTTTTTATCAGGCTCTACATTATGATGTAAGAAGAGGTCCGCACAGTGTTGGGTCTCATGTACGAGATGCTGCTGCATATGTATGTTGGGCATTTGGACGTGCATATTATCACACAGATATGAGGAATATCTTAGAAGAGCTTGCCCCACACCTCCTAACAGTGGCATGCTATGACCGTGAGGTCCTTATATCTTTTATACCCTTCTCATGACATGACCTTGTTTTAGAATGATTCAGTCCATGTAAATAAAATGGCTAACTAACCTTTGATACTTAGGTTAATTGCAGAAGAGCAGCAGCAGCTGCTTTTCAGGAGAATGTTGGAAGACAAGGGAATTATCCGCATGGCATTGACATTGTGAATACTGCAGATTATTTTTCACTTTCTTCACGAGTAAATTCTTATCTTCATGTTGCTGTTTCCATTGCTCAGTATGAAGGATATCTTTTTCCATTTGTGGATGACCTGCTGGATAGAAAAATTTGTCACTGGGTATGCTCTAATTAAAATGTCTCTCTCTCTCTTAGCTTCCAAATTTTCTGCTCACATGTTGACCCTGATTGAAGAGGGCGAGCCGGAGTAGTGGTAAAACTGCTCCTATGTGACTGAAAGGTTACTGATTTGAATCCGGGAAACAGTCTCTTTGCAAATATACAAGAATAAGGCTGTTTAGATGGATCGCCCTCAACCCCTTGTTAGTCGGAGTCTAATGCGAAGTGGTTGGTGTGTTGACCCTAATTGCCTTTCCATTATGGATTTATGGTTTACTTTCCAAGTCAAGGCCATATATCACTCTAGCCTGATTTATGGACGTTCAATAGAATTGTTAGAATATCTAAGAAATAACTTATAAAATTGCACAAACCCAACATAATATTTTTTATTTTTTTTGGTACAAAACCCAAATAATATTTAATAACATTATGATTATATTTTAAAATAGTTTAGAGTATCTTAGATGATCTCATAGGATTGATTCCCATATTTCTTTATATTTCAAGTTTTGTTTCCATATTTTATGAGACTACTATTAATATAAATAGGGGTTACTATAAACCAAATGATGATAGCTCAGTTGGCGCTAGGAACTGAGCAGGTAGGGGTGAGAGCATGTGTTTTGGAATATATCAACAACAAAAAATAGGGGTTATTATTTTGTCTTTAGTATCACTTCATATCACATCATTACATAATATTGTTCAGTCTTTATTCCTTTTTTCTCCCAAAATACCTAAATTCCTGTGATTTCAACAAGAATTAAAAAATTTGTAGGGAAATTATGCACAGAAGAGAGAGGTGGCAGAGGTCTTTTCCCACTATGTACATGATTTTTGGTTACTAATATGACAACAGATGAAATTTTCTTCTATTCAGGAGTCATACAATAGGAATTTTTCTTTGTGGTTTTATTGTTTCAACATCAACAACACCTTTGTCCCAAACTAGTTGAGGTCGATGGCAGATGAACCCAAATGAAAAGTACGAGAAAAGATTGAGAAAAAATAGATAAAATTAAAACTTTAAAAAATATATACATTATCTATTAAAAAAATAGCATTAAACAATTAAAAGGAAAATAAATTAAAATAAAGAGAAAACAAAGCTTCATAAGAGAACAAAAAAGAATAAGATTGCGGTTTTATTGTTTCCTAAGAAAAGTAAAAAATAATTTAAATAAAAAAAATCTTTCAAGGAATGAAAAAAGGAGTTATTCCGTATGTACATATTAGCTATTTTATAGATGTGACTAAAGAGTATGGTCTAACCTTTTAATTTTTTATTCCCTCTTAGTCTTATTATTCATTGTCGCTGTGTATACTTTTTGGCATAACTTTGTTCATATTCTGTCATTTATTAACAGTTTATGTTTATTCTTCTTGTTGCTTCCTGTTGCTCAATTTTCTTGATATTTTTTGAGAGAAGTTACTCGGAAATTGCTTCTTCAGGATAAAAGCTTGCGAGAACTTGCTGCTGAGGCCCTTTCTTTTCTTGTAAAATATGACCCTCACTATTTTGCAAGCACTGTCATGGAGAAGTTAATTCCCAGTACTCTTTCATCTGATTTGTGCATGCGCCATGGTGCAACATTGGCAACTGGGGAACTTGTTTCAGCTTTACACCAATGCAATTATGCTCTTCCCTCAGGTTGATACTTTCTTCTGGCGACCTTTGATTATGCTGTTAGTAATGGAAGTGAAATAGGTTTAATCTATCAAGACCATAAAAACAAAGAAGGAAAAGGAGGCAGTTGTTATTCAATTGTTATCTTCTTTATGTTAATGCTATACAAGTCTGCATGCCCGGTCCGTAATTTAAATGTGTTCTTTGAAATTGAATAGATTATTTCCATGTAGTGCAATCTATTACAGTTGCATTATTTTGGTATGAAATTAAATTGTTTCTTGAGCTGTTGGAACTTTGAAAAATTACTTTATATAGATACAATAATATTCATGGGCCAGACATATGTTCTTATTTAAAAATTGTCTTTGTTGTGCATGTGTTATTGAACTATTGGACTGTGGCCTAGGCTTAGAGCCCGTTTTAAAAAAAGTACTACTTGCTATAAATGAGTGTTTGGATGTTAGCTTTTAAATAAAGCAAAACTCACAAAAAATGTCAAAATCCTGTTTTTTTTTTTTTTTTTAAACTAAAATTTATAGCTTCTAAAAAAACAAGAAGTCAAAAGCTACATATTTTTCTCAAAATCCATATTTACTCCAACTCTAACCTCAACCAACCCCACCACCGCAACCACCACCAAATCTTGCTTCCGTGATTTGTTTTCACATGTCCTTTTTAATAATTTTATACATAAAAAGTGCTTTTTTTTTGGTAATCATAAAAAGTGCTTTTTAATTTTAACATCCAAACATTTTTTTAGTTAAAAAGTGTTTTTCACGTACTACATACAAATGCAAACTATTTTTTTTACTTTTTAAAAAAGTCCCTTTAAAAAAAGCTAGGCATTAAAAACCCATCCAAACGAGCCTTACTCTAATACACACTTGTAATTTTTGTCTGATCTTATGTATATAGATACAGAAACTTGGAGCTTAACTGTTCAGAATAGTGATTCCAATATTTTCAGACTCTCATAACTTTAAGGGGTTTGCATTTGTCATTTAACATGACCACAAAAAGTTTCCTACACACACAACATTTTGTGGAGCCCGCATCTTTTGAAGCAAAAAAAAAAAACAACGGCACGCAAAACAAATCTCTATAACATAACACAATCATTTTTCCTACAACATAACTCTTATAAAACCCTAACTTTAAATGATGATTTGTAAAGCTGCCGATTTCCCATCTGAGTTTTAAGTGAATTTCATGACTACTGAACTATGCAAATTTATTGCAGACCAGTTGGCTGTTTATTTTCTTACGCTTTCTTACTTATATGAGATTGAAGGAGAATATTATTTATTTCAAACAAAATACTTTCAGGAAGAGACCTGCAAAAATAAAATTGCTGGAATAATTTAATTTATTCCTTAACATGAGAAGAATATGAATAAACGTCTTGGACTGAGGGATTAGGTACATGGCATTGTGATTGAGGATCAATATATAGTATGTTTTGTTTTGTCAAGTCTGACTGGCTAACTAATGGTCATGGTTAAAGATCTATTTATTGAAGGTAATTTGTTTTAGAATATTAATGATGTTAGCTGAACTGTGAAAATTTTGATATTGTCATTGAAGATAAACAGAAAAGTCTTGCTGGCGTTGTTCCTGCTATTGAGAAAGCACGGCTTTATCGTGGAAAGGGGGGAGAGATAATGCGTGCAGCTGTTTCTCGATTTATTGAATGTATCTCCGTATCTAAAGTGGCGTTATCAGAAAAGATAAAGAGAAGCTTACTCGATACTCTTAATGAGAATTTGAGACATCCTAATTCTCAGATACAGGTTTTGTCCCTTTGATACCAGCAATTTGTATTATCATTTAATTTTTGGTTAATGTCGTCAGCACATGCAATTTTTGTTGGGTATTATATCTGACAAGCAAAAGCTTCATTTGATATACAGAATGCTGCTGTTAAAGGCCTGAAACACTTTGTCTGTGCATACTTACACGCTTCAGATAATAAAGGTACAAGTGATGTGGCAGTGAAGTACCTCAATATGTTGACTGATCCAAATGTAGCT